>VUYV01000010.1:7786925-7883825 GCA_008711295.1 Anarhynchus alexandrinus | reverse complement strand
GCAGGTAGAGCATTTGGAGGAAATTCCAGCCAGGGAGGCTCTAATTTAAATGGACTTGGGGAAAACCAACCCATACAGGTACAGTGAGGGACTTCTGGGCAAGGCAGGAGGAAAAGGGACTCTCATGCATTTGCCTCGTCCACCAGGTGAGTCCATCACTCCACAACAGCCCCCAGCAACAAACTGTGAAGCGTGAGATAGCTGGATGTGTTTGCATGCTGCTTTTTAACCAAAATGCCTGTTTTCCCCCCTGGGATCTAAGACATTGTTTGCTCTGGTTTGCCACTCATGGAACAGCAGGGGACTAATCATATGGCCAACACAAGCGCAGGCAGCATCATCTAAACTGTTGTCATAAAACTCAAGTGGGGCTCAAATGATTTTCAAGTCTCTATACGGATTCAATCCTCCTAGCAAGCACTCCTTGTCTTTCAGCACAACATACAATTTTATGCTTTTTAAGATGGAAACATGATCGTAAAATATATTGGATCAACTCGAATTCCTTTGCGTAGGCATAATGAAGGTACCCTTTGACCCTCAGAGAAGTGTCTGCAGCGATGGCACGGATGGGTAAGGTCATTCCCTCACAGCTCCCCTACAGAAACTCATACCAAAATAAATGGCCGACGTCCTTAAGCGCTTTCGTGGCCTTTGTGATATGAGAAGGCGACAACCTCATCCAAGAGCCCAGCTGAGAAAACCAGCCACTCAAAACCAATTTGTCGGGATGGAAATCCTCAGCAGAGCAGCCAGAGGGTGCAGGGGGATGGGGACTGACCCAGCGGCCTCTCGGGAGCAGGGCACGGAAAGCGGAGCACAGCATCCCCGCGGGGACAGTCCCCGCGTGCAGCCCTGCCTTCCCCACCAGCATGAACGCTCTCGGCGATGGGAAAGTTAACGTGATTCGTTTTCTGTGCAGGGTACTCTTCTGGCCACGCGTGTCTTCACAACTGCTCGCACGGGATTTGTTTATGAATTGGGCCGTGCTTGCTATAAGGTTTGTGATCGGTATTAAATGAAAAAGGGAAAAAAATTCTACAGTAAATGTAGGACTATGAATGGGACTTCAGTTGTGGTCCCAGAGGTAACGTACACAGTA
This sequence comes from Anarhynchus alexandrinus, assembly GCA_008711295.1. Taxonomy (NCBI): domain Eukaryota; kingdom Metazoa; phylum Chordata; class Aves; order Charadriiformes; family Charadriidae; genus Anarhynchus; species Anarhynchus alexandrinus. Next base: position 7,882,723 of record VUYV01000010.1, on the reverse strand, counting down.
TTTTGCTATATTTAACATGGTAAAAAAAAAAAAAAAGTCTGTATCACTCTAGGTGCCCCTACAGTCTTAATGCATTTCATTAATATCTGTTTTAAGTTGCACAACCAGTTCCCAAGACACCCTCCTGTCCCTCCCCCCAAATAAACTAGTTTTAATAACAAGATAAATATGATGTGCTTCTCCTTGCTGAGTGCATTGACTTAAGGCATAGGCACAATTCCCCTCTTTGAACAGAGATGGTATAGTCCTGTGTCCCAATACAATTGTTATCCTGGGTGACCCTTTGCATTCAAACGTTGACTCAAGACATAATAATTACAGGAATCATTCATTAACAAATAGTTTGAATTCGTTAATTAATCAGAAAGCATTACTGAAATAAAAGTAGATCGTTCAATCCTCTTTCAGGAATAATTTTATGGGACTGCTGCTTTGTTAGGCAGCAACGCATCTAATCTAAACTCCATAGAAATCTCTCCTTTGAGTCCAGCCAGTTTTGGATTAAGCCAGAACTGTTCATTTAAAAAAAATGAAATCAAACCCTGGTACTCTCCAGACCACAAGAAAATACGTGGAAATCTGTAAAAAAGGAATGGGCTAAATTATTTCTAAACATTTCTGTCAGCTAAACTTGATCTTGAAGATCGCTTGGAGAATTTTTTCTAAATATCTAAGCTTTGCTTAGATATCACTAGGGATGGGCACAGATCTGTCATATTTGCACATGAGGTAATATTTTCAAAAGCATCTCAGTGGCTTAGAAACCTTCCTGTCCTCGTGAGACTTACTGCGGCTCGGACACTTTTGCAGTAATTAGTACGTTTGTTTTTCAAGGATTTTTGCATGCACGTGGATGCAATTATAGGTCAGAATTGAATGATCTGGGCTCTTCTCATTATTTTCAAAACTCAAACTGTGGAAATAATGTTACCAGATCAGATTTCACATTTTATCCTGCCCATAACTGACTCCTAGACTTTAAAATAAGGAAAAAATGCAACCATGAAGAGATTCAACCACAGAGTTTTTGGGTCTCAGAGGCTAGAGGAACCAGCATCCAAAGCCATTGCTTTCCCGTAATCTGGCTTTGTCACAATCTTTATAAATCCTTAAAAAAAGTCTGTTTCATTGTCAGCATCTCTGATATTTGCAGTCTCCACCAAATCTAAGTGACCTGGGACTGTATATCCTGAAAAGAAAGATGATAAAAATTCTGGCATAGCATCTACATGACACACCTAATTTGTATTAATTTCTCTGTTTCTATGGATAGAATAGGTAATTTTCTCTCTTTCTACAGGTATTGATAGGCAATGTCCAAATCTTAAATCTTCACACCAAATCTTTTCAAAATTAAGGTACTAATGTGTGTGTAGTGTATAGGCTGATCCAGGACACCTGTTAACTAAGGAGGTTCAGGATTTTTCTATTTAGTCCAACTTTAACATTTTTTCTTTCTTTCCAAGAACTAAATGCAATGCCAATTTTGTCAGCAGAGAGATGACTTCAGGTTAGGGTGAGAGCTGATGCGTCGCATCTGAACAGCACAAGGCATCCTTGGCCACGCTCAGGCAAGTCTCAAACCCCTTCAGAAAAATACCTGATTATTCCAGCAAGAAGATCTGGACTTTTCTACTGGCCAAATGCAATCCATCTCTCCCAGAAGGGAGACATGCTTCAGGGGAAAAATAGAGAGCGTAATTTAACCTCCGGTATCTTGGATCACTCTAGGAGATCAGTACAGCACATCTGGCTATTTTGGTTTGTGGGGTTTTTTTGTTGGTTTTGGGGTTTGTTTTGTTTTATTTTTTGTGGGTTTTTTTTTCATGCCACTGATTTAATGGTGCAAAAATAATCAGAGATGCTTCTCCTCCCTTTGTATGTTGGTGGGTCTACATCGGTTCCAGGGTTTTGCCCAGCCAGCAATCCCGATGCTCTGAGAACCTGATCAAAAACGAGGGGCGATCATTAGACTATATTAATACAGAAGGGTCCAGGGGAGCATCAAGTCCAATTCGGCAGATTGTACCAGTAAATTTTGGTGTGGGAAAGAGAAATGCTACACAAATGTAACAGGGTCACCCTGGGATTCCTTGTACTGAAACATCGTTTTACACAGAGGATATATATATATATTTTATATATATATTTTTATATATATATTCACACACACGCGCGCGCACACACAAAAAAAGTCTTTGATAGGCTTTCTGTGTTCTAGTAAAAATAGTTGGCAGCTGCAATCTGTGAGACCAGAACTGGCTTTTGTGCTGCCTGCGATGCCCCACTGCAAATTGTCCCTCAAAGGCAGACGCTTGTATTTATCTGGCAGGTGGAGCTAGCGCCTGCCTGAGACAGAAATAACCTCCCGTTGGGACACACACAGAGCTCGTAGATTTTTTGCCTGGACCCTGCAGAAGAGGAAGATCCTTGAGGCAAGTTAGGTAGTTTGATTTTTGCAGAATTCAACGTTATCTGAAGTCGGAGCGGGGAGAGAGAGAAAGAGAGAGAGAATTAGCAGAGAGCTGTTATTTTTGATCTCGTGTTTAAAGACGCTTCCTTCGGACAACTCAGCTGCTACAAGAACTGGGGGGCAAGTATATTAAGATGGGAGAGTCTGATACAAACGTGGGTGAGCATACGATCTGCCTTTACCGTCAGCCACATAAGACCTCCAGTTCGTTTCTGCTGATCTACCCACCGTGGGGTTTTTCGGCTCCCAGCTTCCTGGGGGCACCTCCGTGTTTGGGTGAACCCAACCAGAGGTAGCACGCTGCTGGGGGGGAGCAGGTACGGTTCACGTCCACACGACTCCGCTCCTCCACCGGGACTTCTGGCACTGTGATCCCATTGCCAGTTGTGCTTGCAGGCTCACGGCACTGACTTTTATGTGTATTTTATGTACATGTCTAACACTTTTATGTATATTAAAAGTAACTTAAATGCCGCCACAGACCTGAATTTCTCCTTATAAAACAGAACATAAAAGCAAACATGTGGCAGCTCTTAGACACATGGCAGCTACAGGGCAGTGCTCTAACATCGCCAGGAAGAGCCCAGTAAGATAACCTGCGCACCAGAATACTACAGGGCAACTGAAAGTATTTGCTCTTATCTTGCAATTACAGTGAGACTCTCCAGTTTTAGTATCCAACCATCTAATCTCCTGAAAGACACAGGTCATTATATGCATTTTAAAAGCACATTAGTGTTAAAAACATTAAGACAGCGGCTTGCAGCAGTGAAATGCCTTGGATTTCAATTGTAGTATATTAGGTAGGGTTATTTTGGGCTTGGTTTTTTTTGTTAACATCCCTGTTCTGGATTTGGAATGACTTAAAATGCATAAAAATAACAGGAACTGCAATAAAAATCCCATTCTATTTATTACACCTGATACTAGGATAGGGAAATGTTAGCTTATGTTGGAGCCCTGTTGCTGGGAGGTTTGCGTTCAATGGGAAGCTCCTCCTGCCGAGGCTCTCGGTGGGTTCCCCAGTGGGAGCTCCTCAGCCATATCCTTTGGTGTCTTCCATCATTGGGGGTGGGGTGGGGGGGAATGAGAACCATGTGCTCATGTATTTTTGAGACACCAGGAGAGGCTTAACTCAACACCTATTTTACTTTTATTCTGTGTTATCAGTTTTAGCTATTCTCTCTTCCTCTTTGGAAGTCTCCCCAGTGCAACAACCTGTGTCTCTTAACGTTCCCTTTCTTTCCAAAATGAAAACATCAGCTACAAAAGCTTTTCAGATCAATAACGGTGAATTAAGCTCTTCTTATAGAAAAATGTATGATAAAAGATTTAATTATGTTGGCCAAGTAAATCTTGTTTTAAAGTGACAAGGAAACAAAGAATTTAGGAGCACCGTGCATTTTACAGCTGCATAAATCTGCCTGAGCAACAGATGCTATTATCCAAGCACTTTAAAAATAATGAATCAGCCTTTGCCACAGAGTGAGGCTCGTTTGCATATGATACGTTCAATCACTGCTAGCAGAAACTCAGCTAGGGAGGCCTGCTTCACCAGCGCCTTCACACCGGTGTTTCAAACGGGGCGGCCCAGTGACTCAGAAGGCTACAAATCCGCAGGAGATGTGTGCCTTGCTTTGGTTTTGCTGCAGGGCTTGACGTCCTTCGCTTACCTCTCCATCTTTGGATTCCAGCCTGAGCTCTGTCCTGCACGTGGCTTTCAAGCTGCCGGCCTCGGCGTTGATCTCGATGCCTTTTGGAGCCTCCATCACCAGAGCGCGCGTAGGCGACTCCAGTCTGTAACAGAGAGGGGAGTTACAGAGCCCGGTGGGTTGAACATTCACACATCATCTCAGGCTGTCGTCTTGCACAGCCTGACTGCCCATTGCACGGCACCTTAGGACCACGCCGGGTTTAGCCAGTGGAAAGCATTCATGCACAGCACAGTAAAACACATCACAAATCCAATCTGCTAACGTTTCACATCAACTTTGCTATGCTGTAAATGCTGGGACAAGACGCAAGGTGCAAGAGCTTTCCCCATGATCAACTTGCTCATATCTTTTTTACTTTGAGGGTGGTAAGGCACTGGAACAGGTTGCCCAGAGAGGTTGTTGAGGCCCCATCCCTGGAGGTGTTCAAGGCCAGGCTGGACGTGGCCTTGGGCAACCTGGTCTAGTGGGAGGTGTCCCTGCCTATGGCAGGGGGGTTGGAACTCGATGATCTTCAAGGTCCTTTCCAACCTAAACCATTCTATGATTCTATGATATGTAAGATGTGAGGGTTTGGCAGGATTTAAGGACATAAGGAAATCAATGAAAAAAAAAAAGGCTGAAGACCCCAAAATTCCTGGTCTCCACTCCTATGCTCACATCCCACTGCTCACTGCCCCCCTGTGCAGTGCTTTGAGCCCTCCTAACCACACAGGGATCTGACAACCCTCTTGCAGCACTGGCTAACACAACCACACCTTTTAGTTCAGGCAATTGGGGTTAATGTTGTAAGATGCAGAAGCGCAAGCGTCAGCCTTCCTTCCTGATTATCCACTCATAGGTCTCGCATTATATTTGCCTCTTTTTTATAATACAGTGTCTTATTACTTTCTGTATTGAAAATGACAATAAAACCCAATTCTCCCTCTTTGGGAATATCCTCTTAGTTGATTTTATCACCACTTATTTACTGTACCATCACAAAATCTAGACTATGGTGTCCCCGGGCGAAGCAGGCAGGCGGATGGAACAGAAACTCCTCTGCTCCGACTGCTCCGGGCAGGCAGCACGGAGAAGACGGAAGCGCAGGGGCAGCACACGACCCCCCAGCTGACTCTGGCAGCTTTTAGGATTTGCTTGCATTCCTGCAGTGGCACTTCAGCTGTTTCTCTGGTCTTCGTATCTAATCATTTGTGCAAGTAAGTGTGTTCTTAAATGGACTCCTGCTGTACTGAGACAACATTACGGGAGACCCAGGGAATTCGGCCGTATTTATTGCAGCCGACAGTTCAATAAAGCAAAGGCACAGTTCCCTCTGTGTGGCACTTTTCAAGTTATGACTTTCCCTCTCGTTGGTGTCCTCATATTGCTGCTCTTTGAACACCTTTCCCTCAAGACCCCAAACTCACCCGTAATTTCCTGGCTGACTCAACTAAATCTAAATTCCAGGGAAGAACTGAGGCCTATGCAGCCCAAGGAGCGAGCACGGTCTCATGGTTAGCAGCCTCTGCTCGATCTTCCTGAGCTGCTTTTTGTTTGCTCTCTGCAGGGAAGCCACATCTTACATAAACCTTCTTCTGGTCCCTCCACTGGTATCACCCCTTGGCTGGTTCCTGTACGAGGAACCGAAGGTTAAAGACTGCTGATACTCACTTTTTTTTTCCTGATTGAATTGCAGATTGCGTGGAGGAGAAAAAGCTTGCAGAGAATGATTGACATTAAATAGTGCTACCTGGGATGAGATTCCCTCTGACCTTCCAATTGCAATAACTGCCTTTCCAATATCTGTTAGAATTTCTTTATGGTAAAAATAGCCACAGCACACAGCCTTAGGGCTCTGGCACATGCACTCTGGTGCCTTTCATTGCGGTGGCTTAACACGCCGTCTGCTCCACATTTTCCCTTGGGATTTCTGCCCAGGGATCCAGGACACTCTCATCCTTGGTGGTGCAGCTCACAAGCTGGTATCTACCCTGAAAAATGAAGGACGCTCTGCTTGCACTATGCCCCCAGGATCTGAGCTGCAGTGGCTGGGATGCAGGCACACCTTCCCTCCTGCTGCCTCTGCTCCAGAGCCAGGATCCTTCGGAGGAGAAGCAGAGAGCTGAGGCCAGTAATGTTTTAAGTCACTGTAGCTAAATTCACCAGAGGATGTGTCCAAACCCCAAGACAGCTGAGCTAATCTGAGGATAAAATAATTCCTAAGAACCATGGCCAGGTGACTCTTCAGCTCTCCGACATCACAGTGACTCTTCAATTTCTTTGATGTCTTGGCTGTCTCAATATATTTGTTCATCTGTTAATCTTGTAGCTCTTCTGCCCACTGAGAAATAAATCTTGTAAGTGCAAAACAGTGTTCAGACACCACAGTGCAAATGCACTTATTTGCAGCAGCAGCAGCTCTCAATTCCTGCCCTGTACCGGAGCAGCCTCCCAGTGCCACACCAGTGCTTTACTGGGGAGTGCGGACAACTGGGAAATCGGTGAATGTCATCCCATGGTGGGGGGGATCAAGAGGGACCTTCTCCTTGCACACTGGTCCCCGTAACATCAAATTGAGTTAAATTCATACTTTCAACAATCTCCCAAGTACCTGGGAGTCTACTAGATAACATTGTCCCAAAGTTTTATTTTCTTTTCATATCTAACAAAGTGACCGAGTTGTCCTCTCTCTTCCACCCAATGAAAACCGACGTGCGGGATAACAGCATCTTACAAACACTGATGAAAACCCATGCCATTAGACACATCCTCATCCCTACAGAGCTTCTTGCCTCATGGAGGCACAAATGACCCTCTCAAGCACCTTCTGACTGTCCACGCTGTAAGGTGGGACAAGGACACAGCGTGGGGGCTTTGCTGCTGCTCCGTAACCCACCCCGCTCCCCGCAGCACCACGTGCGTCAGCCGAGCTGACCCCGACTCTGCCATCCCAAATCACTAGCTCAGACAGCTGCAATCTTACTGAGATGCTGAATTAACCAAAGCCCATCCCTTTAATGTTAAAAATATCATTTTGAAGCCCAGGTGGCTTTTTTTTTTAGAACCTTAAAACTATGGAAATGAGTGTAAGTACTATAACAGCAAAGTGCAGTGTTTCCAGTGACCAGAAACTTGGGCTTGCAGCCCACATGGTTTTGTACTTGTGCCGTGGGTTTGGAGTCTGACTCTTCTCTCTCTTAGACGTTCAATATTGGTGTAACTCCATCTGTTTGCATGGGACTTTTGTCCCAATTTATGCTACTGTAAACGAGTACAGAAAGGTCTTAATAAAATTTTCCTTGGCATCTGAGGGGCATATGATTGTAAGGGATTTAATTTGATTACTTTCTGATATCCTGAATGAATCCCTGAGACACCTGTCTGTAAAGCAGGAGCTGAAAAATCTATGCAAAGCCAGAGAAAGCAGTTGAGGAGTTTATGCTCTAGGGGGTTTGAGCAATGTTTACCGAATACTTTCATTTGAAGCAAGTGTTTAAGAGACACTCTGCTTTTAAACCTAATTCTGTCTTCCAGAGCAGAACCAATTTGGAGACTAATAATGAAAGAAAATGATTTAGCGATGAACAGATAATTTGTTCAAAATCAACATTTGTTTTCCAGTGTGATACTCTGGAGCTTTCAGTAGGATTCACATCTCCCGGTTAGGTGTAAGCCCGTACTTACAGCAGTAGGCTGGAAAGGTGGCTGCATGAATATAGATTGTTTCATTATTTGCTCCTGCTCTTGAATTTTCCATCCCAGCAATTGGCACATAAGCCCTTTCTATTGACCATGGGTGCTGCTTATTTCTGCTCCAGTATTTCCAGGACCAGATTCTGACCTCTCTCACAGAGCTGGGCAGGGAGGGTAAATTCACCGCCATCCACAGAGTCACGGCTTGCTGAATTCACCACCGAGGTAAGATACCGCCATAAAACTCCTCCTGTCCCACCTCCAGTCTCCTAGTAGGTGGATGAAGAGACAGTCTCCTGTCTGGGTGACTGCCCACAAGATGGGTACCCCTCCTACGCACCCCAGGGTGTCATGTGAGCCCAAAATTTTAAAAGAAAAGACACAAGTGACGGGATTTGCAGAACTATCAAAGTACCCAGGTTGCACTTATTACAACGGGTGTTAGGCACTTTGGAAAATCCCATTGAGCACCTAAATGCCGTAACAATTCTGACCCTTAATCTCAGTTCTTAGTTCTGCAACAGAGGTAACAGCACTTCCCAACTCCACGGGGAGGATGAAAAGATAAATATATTAGTGGTTGAGAAGCCATTACATACTGTAATAACTGAGGGCAGGTAAGTACCATAGCCAAAGATAGATGGCTGGCAGATGGATAACCCGTCTTTCCAAAGCTGCAATATTAGGCTTTTACCTTCATCAAAAATACTGTTAGTCTTGTTCCTCCCACTGAGCACAGTCGGTCTGCATATCAATGTGCAAGATGATGTATGCAGGGGAAGCCTTTCTCCAGCTCACCATGCTTAATGGACAGTGCTAAATGTGCCTCTTAAGTCCTTTTACTCAAACCTATCAGTGAAGCATCTCACATTTTAAAGAGAGGTGATGGCATGCGTGCATCTCGCAGTGAACCCCCCTCCTGCGATCACTAGAAATTCTGTGCTCCTGGGAATCGACAAGGGGGCAAGATTTTCAGTGCCATCCCTGCTTTGCTTTGAAAACTTCAGCAATAATCTAAAGGAGGTCAGCGTATGAGTTTGTATTGTGGTTTCAGTGAAAGTCATTCTCTTGGAAAGATCATTACTTACCCAGATTTCTAGTTTTCATTTCCTTCATCATAAACAGTCACATTAATCACTCCAGCACCATGGATTATATTTCCTTCTTGTCCCCCTCGTCACCCCTTCCAGGATAATGCATCTTTTTCTTACTATTATGAACAGCGTTTTGAATTTGGGGAGAAGAGAGGCTATTACAGATGCAAAGGCAGTACCACCAGCAGCTAGGGGCTGCTGACGTGCTTCCAATAAAGTAGATATAATTTCCTTAAAAAAATAAAGATTAACGTGAATAGTTCAGGGGGAAAAATATTCACCCAGCTCCAGCACTGATGCAAGCAGGACTTGCAATTCGTAGCTGGTACCAAAGGCTGCAGCACAGTACAGGGATGATGCTCAACATGTGAAAGGAGTTAATGTGAACTGGGGGCCTAGTGCTGCCACTTTTTAATTATTTTTTAATTTTTTTTTTTTTTTTTTTAACAAGGAATGGCCCCAAGCTTCAGAATTTCTTGTCCCCAACAGGGGATTTTTCTGCGGGGGGGCGCAAACTTTGCTTGCAGTATGGAAATGGAAAGAGTAGTTTACTCTCAGGAGGTGAGGAGCATACGATGCAGCCGTGTGGTAACATGAGCTAATTTAATTTTGCTTAGAAACCTCTGGACTGAGAATAGAGCATGTATTACTGCAGCTGTAGCCCATTATTTCTAATGACTCTAATTATTTCTTATGGTATCCATCTGACCAGCTATAAGATTTCACATTGAGCATAAAATTAGCCAATGTTACCACTGTGCCTGCTTACATCTCATACAATTGGTAAATTATGCTAGCAAGTAAACGTAGAGCTCCATCAATTTGCCGGTAATGAACCAGTATCTCAGGTTGAAATTTGTTTTCGGTTTTAACTCCCTTGTTTCAATAAAATCAATGGGATCACCCACTCGCAGGGACTTACACTTCTGACTCTGTTATTTGTGTGTTATCTTGTATATATCTATTCATAGAAGAAAACACAATACTTTTCTCCCTATTAATTGGAAGTTGCGTAGCTTTTACTGAATTGCAAAGAAAAAGAAACAATGCTTAGTTTCTATTTCTAGAATGTTTTTAAATATTCTTTTTTTTTCAATTTGTCTTACCTTTGCTTGTATTGGAACTGAAAAAGTTTGGGAGGAGCAACAATGGGTTGGGTCTGGACTAACCTGGTGGAAACCTCAATTGATCATAAGTTCAAGCAAAGTCTTGTCATCTCCCAAAGAGCAAAAGGCGCTGCCCCGAGCTCTACCCTTCGTCACTAGATTTCCTTCCTACTGGAAGGCAACGCCATTTCATGAGAACAAAATGAGCTAAAATATGCAACAAAAGTGAGCCTAATATAAAACAGGGAAGAGCAAAAAAGGGAGCCGGCCTCGGTACGTCAGAGTGAGAGGTTAAAATCAAAATGGGAAAATGCACAATGTCTTTTTCCAAGACACCATGTTTTTGACAAAATATGACATACGTGGCACAGTGTAAAAGCAGCAAATACTCTGAGAGCTTACAGAAGAGATCATCACTAATAAGAAAACGCGTATCCCTGTTATTTATTGCCTAGCATTGACATAAATCTTGTTTTCAATTACATTTTAATGAAACACACCAATTACTGTTTGAATGGGGACATCTGATTACAGTCTCAATCAACAGAAATAAATCTTGCTCATGGAAGGTTTCCAGGATATTTTCTTTAGGAACATTAATTACAGAAGTAAACAAGGATATATTATTATCATGTCATCCAATTGTAAATCCTGCCTATCGCTGTAAATACTGTTTAGTTTGAGAGTGTGTATCACCACGGGGCTCCCAGTGTTTATGCTGCAAATCTAATATGTGATAATTCCAGTGCAGCCATACTCTGAAACAGATTTTTATGGCTGGTGGTCCAAAGCCTCATGTAATTCCTAATATGATCTAGCGGACAATGAAAGAAGATTCTTTCAGCTATCATGCACAAACCACAGTTAATTCCTAAGGAAAATCCAGTTAAACCTGTCAAAGACCTGACAGGAGCAGAGGTCTAATGATGCTTTATTGGAAATTATGGTTTTCTAATTGAGCTAGAGATGAGTCTAGTTCAAATGGCAAGGGGTGCAGCAACTGTGCTTCGCTGTATTTGGGCAACACAGGATAAAGAGATTTTGTGCAAAGCTCAGTCAAGAGAAAGAGAAAAAGGAATTGAGAAAATAATATGAATTACCCTTGTGCTTGACATTGTTCATAAGCTTTAATATTTCCTTGGATAGCGAACCTAGCGAACGTGCTGCATAGAATCATAGAATCATAGAATGGTTTAGGTTGGAAAGGACCTTGAAGATCATCGAGTTCCAACCCCCCTGCCATAGGCAGGGACACCTCCCACTAGACCAGGTTGCCCAAGGCCACGTCCAGCCTGGCCTTGAACACCTCCAGGGATGGAGCCTCAACAACCTCTCTGGGCAACCTGTGCCAGTGCCTTACCACCCTCAAAGTGAAAAACTTCTTCCTAATGTTCAATCTAAACCTGCCCTCTTCCAGTTTGAAGCCATTCCCCCTTGTCCTATCACTACATGCCCCAGTAAAAAGTCCTTCCCCAGCTCTCCTGTAGGCCCCCTTTAGGTACTGGAAGGCCGCAATAAGATCTCCCCGGAGCCTTCTCTTCTCCAGGCTGAACAGCCCCAACTCCTTCAGCCTCCCGTCATAGGAGAGGTGCTCCAGCCCTCAGATCATCCTCGTGGCCCTCCTCTGGACACGAGGACACACGAGTAGTCCTGCTTGGATTCTGCAAGTGCTGCAGTTCCCGATGGATGAACGAACGGGCGAGAGTGTGTGCGTGCTCCATCCTCCCCTCCTGGTGCACTCCATCTATCAAGTCCTGACCATTTCTCCCTGCTTCAGCTCTGCTAATTCAGTCTCAAGCTAATGCCTTAAATCTCATTTTACAACTTTCCTCTTCTCTCTTTCTTTGTTTCTTTTTTCTTTTTTTTTTTTTCAATAGAACTCTTACAGCTGCAATAGAAAAAGAAGTGCTTAATGACAAGAAGTGTAATAAATCTGCTGCTGGTTTTGCTAACTTCAGCTTAGCGCCAAACAAATCACTTTATGCATTTTTCACCTAGTCTGAGCTGCAGGTACTGTGTTTAGTGAACTTCTCCTAAACAGAGTCCATGCTAAAACAACACTGTCCTGACCATATAATTGAAATATCTTAATATCTCTTCAGAGACTACAACTCTGGCAGGAGGGCTAACTGAGTAAGAGAAGCGGTTTGAAATCATTGCAAAGCAGGTCAGAGCCAGCATTAGGAAGGTGCTCAGCAAATATTCAAAGGAGATTTGAGTGGGTCTAGAGAAAGGAGGAACAGAGGAGTTTGTAGGTACGGTACCGGCTTGCAGCATTAAGCAGGTGAGAACAGCTTCCATTCTCCCCTGAAAAAAATGTCATTGCTCAGCAAAAGGAAAAGTTTGAGCACGCAGTTCCTCCTGCCACAGTGCAAATCCCCTTTTGTAGTCTTCCAGCACACTCTGCACTAGCTGAGGCTTATTCAGAGCACCAAAAAGCAGCAAAACTAGAAAAACATGGACGAATCAAAATACAATTGTAAATGCTCTGTGATTGCCTACCATGCTACAACATGGGAATCGCTGAAGATGTAATTATGCAAAGTTGTCCTAAATGTTTTAGGGTTTTTTTTTTTGTTTGGTTTTTTTTTTTTTTTACTTTTTAAGTAATTTCTGGAATTGTTTACAAGAAGCCAAATATAGCATTTAGAAGACAAAAAACAGAGATCAAACAGAAGGTATCAAATTAATCTAGGGAGAAAAATGTACTGAGTAATACTATTGAGATCTTGTTTCATTATGAACTGGAGAAGTGGCGAAGGGTAGAGATCGTCAAAGAAAAAAGTATGAGATTAATGTTTAACTAACTGGAGGTATGGCTGAGAAAATTAAAATCATCTGGATAATTAAAAAATTCTGTTGCTTATAAATCAAGGACAGAAATTATCATAGAAATTGGGAGATAGTAAAAAGTGACGTGTGGTAAATACAGATGTGGTTTGAGACGATGTGTTTAAGTGGCCAGGGAAGGGATTCGGGGATGCAAAATGAATTATTCCTATTTTCAGGGTGGAGATGACTGCAAGTTCTCTCTCCTCACCCAGTGGGTTGTGAGCAGATCGGTCTTGCTCCGGATCCCTACTGTGCCTGACAGACCCGAGCGGAGCGCTGCCTGCAGGATTACCTCCCTCCTGCTGTGCTCAATCTTTCGGCCTTAATTGATAAGCTGGAACATCCAGAGTCGTTAGTGTGCCACGTGGTGGGAAACCTCCACCTAACATGGCCTGGCTGCGGCCAGGAGAAGACGCTGAGTGGCCGGGGGTCCCATCCTGAGCAGGCACAGCGACACTGCGCACCGCTTGGCAGAGGTGTGACCAGCTGAGAGCTCGGGCGTGATTAATAAAACCATAGCAATTGCCGGTGGGACCGAGAAGACTCAGCGTGCAGAGCACAGCCCCGTATGCTAACGGAACCTCTGCCAGGAACCAGCCACACCAGTGCACTGCGAAATAGAAACTGCAGAGAGGCAGCTCTGGCTGGGGGAGAATCGAAGGACAGCTGTCCCCTCTCCTGCCATGATTGGAACCTGGACGGTAGATGACACGACCACAGAGCGGGCTGAGCCAGAGCTCTAACTAAGCCACAGCGCTGCTACCGATGCCACTAGCTGGAACTTAAGAGCTTGTAATTATTTTTATTACAAAAAAACTCACCACCAAGTGTCTCTTGTCACGAGTTACGTAGTCTGGGTCAAAACTGGTCAAGCAATGGTCTGGAAATTCCTTTGTGGCTGCGTGTGCTAACCAGAGGGCTTGGAGCTGCAGCACGGCCGTGCCTCTGCTCCCGCCGACCGCGGCTCCTCTGCGCTCTCAGCACAGTAACAGACTCCGTAGTGAGACATACCTCATCCACTACCTAAACCACCTTTTTTTTTGCTTGTCTGATATACCTTGTTAGGTAACTTACTGCAATAAAAAAACCCAAATCGAAACAAAATAAAATCCGCTGCCTGTTGGGTGCACTAACGAGCGCGCTCATTTCACTCATGGAGAAAAATAATTACTTTTTATGTTACCATAATTGCCTAAACCACAAATGCATTTTTCAGAAACAAAGGTTGGGCTGGTGTAAGTTTCTAATTACAGGTTGAAAGCTTCTAATTAAAAGGCATAAATTGGAAGAAACCCTTTCAACCAGAATTACAGAAGAAGCTGCTAAGATTGGGTATTATCTTGACGTACTGTCACCAAGCCGCGGAGGAGAAAAAGAAATAGAAGCAAAGCACTGCAGCTCTTCACCGGGGCCACTGACACCGCTTGCTACCTAATGTCTGACAAAGTGCCGCCACCAGGAACACGGAGGAGATGAACACATCACGAAGTAGGTCTGTGGGGCCACCGAATTTCATAGCAACCCTGAGCCACTGGAGCGGGGAGAGGGAGAGCTGTACCACAGCCTGGAGGTGACAGCGAAGGCTTAAACGGGCTTTTTCCTGAAGTCCATAATGGCTTCTGGATGGCAGCAAGAGGACAAAAGCCACCTGAGCTGACCTAAAATTATAAAACCCAGTGGAAAGATGGTACTTGAGCCACCTAAAACTTGCTTGATTAACAAATAAAGTATTTGTTAACATAGACATTATACAGTGCTCTACTTTGGGGTGACTTTCATGTGCAGTCAGTGGTGGACCACTGGGTCAAATTGTGGTCAAACTCTCCACTGCTTTCATGGCTTGCTTTTCTGCTCTACTTTGGAAGACAACTGCACCACACAAAAACTTTATCTTATTCTTCTGTTTTTCAGGGTGTTAAATAATCCCGCTGAGCAGACCAGCATGTCATCACTGACAGAGAAATCACTTTCTTCTGATAACCCAAAGTACTCAAAGGAGAGGATTACTGGCAGGGGTGCAGTGCTATGCAAATATTGCAGTCATTATCATCAGTAGTTTGCACACAGTCTTCTACATCAGAACTGCTTTACGAAGAGAAGCAATGTTGATCTAGATTTCCGTTTTTAAATTCTATTTGAAGTCTATCTGTCATGGGATTTTCACTCGCCGTTTGGTCAGACATAAAGGAAGAGGGTCAGGTAGATTGAAATCTCACGTGGATAGCGCACAGGTTCAGCCTACAGGGCTTTCCGTGGTGATTTACTTTTTCTCTTCTTCAGTGATTTATTCTGTTCCTTCTAAAAAGATTGGACTTAATAGTAAATCACTTACAATGAGAAATATAGAGATAACAAAACTAAAAAGGATTTGAAATGGTAGAATGTAAAACCTGCTGGAAAAAAAAGGTGTGTCTGTATGCATCATATCCTTGGTGGTGATATCCTTTGGAAACTCGTACTCGCTTGCCTAAGTGGATTTGAAGAGCTTATTTAGCATGACAAATTGGCTACAACCTGATGGCTATTTCTGAAAACCCATTTATAGACCTTCAGACAGTCATACTCCTGTGGCATATCCATTCATTGTACAGTCAATTTATAATGATTCCACCAAATTAAATCTTTATTAACAAACTTATTGACTCTGGCTTTGACTTTTTGTCCCCCCTTTTAATTAACTGCAGTAATGAGACAAGCAACATCCAATAAACCCGACCAAACATTTTGTTTAAAACCTGCAGTTTATTTCAAGCAGCTTCACAAAAAATGAAGACTGAATTGCTATTTGCAAAATGTCAATTTTCACTCTCTGTTGAACCTTTTCTGAAGCTTGTCAACCACAAATCTGTAGTCATTTTCCCCCCTTTGATCAGAGCTATATAGAGCATATAACTGGTTTTCAGTTACTTTTCTTGTTTATGCAGAAAATGTACCATTTGCTGTCCCCAGTATACTTCACAAAATCGTAAATATGCATAAATTGTAAATCTAAAGGGATGCATATGCCAAAGTTGTGGCCTCTTTCACAGCCACAATGTACACCAGCAATACAGCTGTATGTCTGCATGCTTAAGGCCACAGGAACGATCCAAAATCCTCCAATCTGTCCCATTCTTATGCAACAATACTGCACCATCCTCTTTTCAAATGTGCTGGGCTCCCGCTCGGAGCTGGGGAGATGTTTCACCCTCCAGACCACTCATTCGCAGCCGTGCTCCCTGATTAGAGGCACAACTCCTATTTCCAGCTGCAATTCCCTGCCCCGCTGCCCGGCAGACACAGAGCAGCCTCACTTCATCACAAGTACACACAGTTCCTTGTAGAAGCAACCACGACCATGCACAGAGACACAGGGCTTGGCTCCAGTGAAAAGCAATACCTTTCACATGGTCAAAACCACCGGCAATCGCTAAATTCGACCTAACTTTTCCTATATTTATTACTATTTGCTAAAGCTGGGATAGCAAAGAGGGATCACCAAAGATGCTGTCTAGGTCAGGATACTGCCCCTGAACAGGGCAATAACCAGTCTCTAGTCTGGTTTCTGGCACAAACCAGCCTGGAAGTCAGTTGCTCGTTCCTGTATCACACCTAGCTGAACTGGAACCTTGCCCTTCAGCAAGACAACCAATTTTTCATAAGCATCCACTGATGTAAGATTGCCCTACATCCCTCCATTATAGCACTGCTTCGTAACCTATTTTGACAATTTGGAAAATTTTCCTGTGTACAACTTAGAACATGCAACAGAGACTACAAGTAAGTGAAAAATGAACACATCTTCTCTGGAGAAACACCGAGACAAAGCCAAGGAATGGGCAAAGCTGCTGAGGGCAGAGACAGAGAGGGCCCCAGTGCTCCTCCGTGTGACCAGTTCCCATCTTGGCACTGAGGAGTTTGTCGGGGCAACGGGAGGGATGGGGAGTATTTGAAGAAGTTCGTCTCAAAGCTCTTTGATAGTCTAGAACTGAAAATCTCACAGCTATTTGAGATTTCCATATCATTTCTTGTTTTCAAATATGCAAAGGAAAATAGGTTGGGAAATGGTGCAGAGAAGAAAATAAAGGGATTGTGTGGGTGGGTGGAGGGAGGAATGGAGCAGAGAGAGAAAGGTATCGGGAAACAAAAAAAAACCCCAACTTGCTGAAAAAGAGAATATAGAGATTTCTCCAAAGGGACTACTTTAATTCTGGAAATAGGATGTTTTGCAAATTCTTCACATCAATTTATCTCCAGCTAAAAATCGAACTGTTTTCTGTTTATCTTTTGCACATAATCACTGAGTAAAACATATGTTTTAAGGTAAAGTTTGGCAATCTTTCAAGAGACATGCTAGATGATATTTTTCGCAACTAAAAGAGAGGCTGAGCCTGGTGGTGTCAACTCACCACGTGCTGGGAGATGACCATATTGGCAGGAACCCACCTCTGCATAGGGCAGCTACATCCCTGTCCTGCTCCATCTGGAACTGGTGGGAACTGGGATCTGTGAAGCACTGCTGCTCGCAGGTGCTCATCTCAAGAAGCTGCGATCCCTTCTCTTGGCTCTGCTTATGCTGTTTGATATGTGTCACTATGCTACTGCTGGCATCCATGCTCTAAGTTGTCCACCTTGTTTGTTTTAAGGTACAGAAATCTGTTCTCCAGCTCCTTGGGTCAACCACAGCAAAATGAGAAAACATTCAACATTTCCTGACTTCCTTGAGGTTCCTTCCATCTTTCTTTGGGCAAGCCTGCATTTTGACTGTAATAACCTCCCTTATATGACTTTTTAGCAGATAACAAAGAGACAATTACAGCTGCTAATGGAAGAGGTCACATGGAGGTGAAATGAAATGGATTAAAAAGAAAATGAACTGATGTCAGAAAAGCCTCTGTACCACTCAGTGGCATAACCACTTCCTAGAACAGGTTTTTAGCTGGGAATTTAATTTTGTTTTACTCAATCTTATTTTGATTTTAAAAAGAGAGGCAGGCAGGTAGGAGGACTGGCTTTGTGGTTGAAGCACTGGAATTCCATTTCCAGCCCTGTGATGAACTGCCTTTGTGACCATGTGCGAGCGCGTTCAGCGCTCCCAGGGTTTACTGCAGTATAGCAGCGGGGGGATGGCTCAGCTCAGCCCAGGGGGAGTAATTCTCCCCAACACCACAAAAGATACAGGCAAGCCTTTACCGTGGATTTCTCCTAGTACCCAAGCCAACTCATCTGAAAACTCTCATAGCAGACTGCCACCTCCACTGCAGAGCATGGCCCTGAGTCATCACCTCCACAAGGAGCTTCACCAGGTGGTGTCATGCGGTGGGAATGCCCCCATGTACACAGAGGTAACCCCACCGACTTCCCAAGCACCGCCTTTGAAAAAAGTCAGTAGAGTTACCTTGGAAACGTAACTTGGGAAAGGAAATTGGATGTTAAAATCAACCTTAATTCTTCCTTTGCATGGCCAAACAAAATAATGATAATGAAGAAACATTGCAAGAGAAAAAAATAATTGTGGTTATTTTACTGCCTTCAAAACCAACAACAATCACAGCTGTAATTCTTTTTCCTGGAATTCCTTGCCTTTTCTGAATTGCCTGCACCCTCATGGTATCTCTCAGCAGTCACATTAACACTATATATTGATTGTCTGCTTGGCAGGCAGCAGGAGGGAAAATAAAACAGGAAAGAACTTAAACTCTGTTTGGGTTCCTCCAGTGCACGTGGAATATGGACAATCCTCTGTGGGTGGCAACCACTGCTGAAACCTTCCCGGTGAAAGTTACTAACGTGGTCTTCATCTGTGTCAGTAACCAAAGCCACCACTGAGCCAGACAGGGCAGAAGTTAGGGTATGTTTCTCCCTTTCTCTTTAAAATGCTGGTGTGTTTCTGTTCTTTCAAGCACAAAGTATGCGAGATGTCTTGATTTCTACCATTCAAAGCTGCTGCTCTGTCAGGTTTTCAAATGTCACCTGCTTCCCACAGACAGAGAAGTGCTACGTTCTGACCCCTAGCATGGGGAACATCAAAATTCAGCATTCCTTGTAACATCCCCATGTTCCAGCAGCCGGGAGTGGTTAATTCCAGTTCCAGGACAGCAAATCCAGTCCTCACTTGGTGGCCCTGAGGAAATGAGGATATTTGCCTCAAGTCCATGCACCATGCTGAGGAACCACATTCAACACCGGAACTTCCAGTCCAAACCAGTACCGCTACCCACTTGTTAACGTTACCCCGCGTCACTGCTGGGATAAAACACTGGAATGAGTCAACCTAACAGATCGTTTGTTTTGACACTGAATATCAAGCCTGCCACATAGAGCTCAGAGAAATCTCTATATCTGTATCATAGAAATACAGTGGAAAATTTCCTTCAGAGAAATTTCCTCAGTGGGGAGGAGGCGCTCGAAGCTGGTTACCTCCTGCCCCTCCTTTCCACGTGTCCCTCCTTACTTACGTGTAAGTAATATTCTCAACATTAATGCCTCACAGATTTTCCCAATGTTTCCTTTAATTTTTCACAATCAGCCTTCAAGGTTGCCCGATATCAAAATACAACTTTTCAAGTTGGATCCATACACTGACCCAAGACTTGGCTGCAATTTAGGAAGGGGAAGAACCAACAACCCCAAACCCATGGCAGCACACCAACATGCCAGTGAAGTATTGAATACTGTGAGCCCAAAGCTTCAACATGGCAACCTTGGTGGTTTTTGAGCTGCTGTTCTAAAGCACATCATAGTGTCCATCCCAGCATCCCAGTTTCTTGTGGCAGTGGACATTTGCTTTTCAAAGCAATTTAGAAGTGGATGAGAGGCAATAGGAGTCAACCTGGCTTTTTTTCTGCCTCAGCCCCTGCACTTCTGCACACCACCAGAGAGGCAATTTCAGCGTGCCATGCCTGGTCTCCTTTTGTCTTATTTGCTTGGGACACGGTAGGTGCAAGGACTCTCTCCTTCGCTGTCTACACAGCATTATGCACAGTAAGAACTCGTTTCACCGACAGCATTTAGGAACTAATCCTATGTAAGAAAATATAAGCCAAACATGCTCTGGTTACCCAAACTCAATTAGCTGTGAATTGGAAGGGAAAATATTTAAAATAACAGGACCATTAGAAACAACTGGACATTTGTAAAGCCGTTTACGTGCCTGCTGGCCTGTTTTTAAAATTCTGGTGTTGCATCTTCCTGTGCCCATTGCAAGTGAAGGAGGTATCTTATCTACTCACAGTATCTGCTGCTGGATCTTCTGGCCTGAACGATGTTCATTCTTACGTAACATACCACATTAATGCTCAAGGGAAGGAACCTATTGCATCTCCAGACTCAATAAAACATGGACAATGGGATCATGAGTCCCATCACACAGGTCTCAATAGAACCTGACGCAGGCTCAAACAGGAGGGGAGAGGGAGACAGCTGCCTCTTACAAAACTTGCAAATTGCAAAAGAACTGCTTTTCTGTCCTTCAGATATTATTGTTCAGCCTGGAGAAAAGGAGGCTGAGGGGAGACCTTATCGCTCTCAACAACTACCTGAAAGGAGGTCATAGAGAGGTGGGGGTCGGTCTCTTCTCCCAAGTAACAAGTGATGGGACAAGATGAAACTGCCTCAAGTTGCGCCAGGGGAGGCTTAGATTGGGTATTAGGAAAAATTTCTTCACTGAAAGGGTTATCAAAAATTGGATCAGGCTGCCCAGGGAATGGGTGGAATCAATATCCCTGGAGGTATTTAAAAAGCGAGTAGATGTGGTGCTTAGGGACATGGTTTAGTGGTGGTTTATGGCAGTATCAGGTTGATGGTTGGACTCGATCTTAAAGGTCCCTTCCAACCCAGACGATTCTACGATTCTATGATTAAGTTTGCTGCAGTTCTTCCCTCCATCTTACTGCAATGATTCCCACAGCCCTCTATTTTCCTGTGTACGGCTAGAGAGCAAGTCACCAGGTATAAACAACATTTGCTGTCACCCTAAAAAAAAACTTTTGCAATTTTTAGTTTATAGGTGATGACAGTAATGGAGTACCCAGGGCAGAACCACTGAAGCCACCCCCTCCACACATCCCCTAAACCAGTATAAACATACTCTGCCACTTCAAAAGAGTTCAAACACCTCCATCCCAGCAGCATTTGCAGTGGAGGAGGTGGGACGTGCCTTCCTGCAGCGGCAATGCCTGCCCGGGGCTGCCGGGCGCAGCTCTGGCAGCGGGGATGTGGCATCAAACCGGGGGGCAGGTTTTACCCAGCGATGCTGACCACACTCCTAGTATGCTTCTACAGGTGACAGTACACTGGGTATCTTTATCTCCTCTAAAGGATATCTTTTATAAAGCAGTTGCATCCTGACAGTCATGCTGCTTTAACTTTACTGCTCTAGTTAGAGGTATGATGTGGGGAGAAGTTAAAGAGATCTAACTGGACAGGCCTGTTTTAATTGTTCCCACTAGACCTGCGCTCTGTGACCTTGGACATCTACAGAGCCATAAATATGAGCTTTGATTGCTGTTCCCATAGTGACTGGCACGAAGAACACACTGGAGGGTGGACTAGGACTGCTTCAAGCAGGCAAGCAGCAACTGGAAATGATTAAGTTCAGAAGCTCTGGGGACACTAATGTCACTGCAGGCCAGCCAACCTGGAAGATAAACATTGCTGGGCACTGCGAAAATGATTTTTCTATTTGCTTTCCATTGAGAGAGTGAACTAGGCTACACTACAGGCACTGGGCTCGGCAAATGAGACCGTGAGCTCTTTTGAGGCGAATTTACCCGTCCTTCCTGCTGCTGGAGATGTCAAAGCTGCTAGCGGGGCCTGTCACGTTTGTGCTGTGCACACTTACTGTTGAGGAACGGGAACGCCAGCCCCTGAGCTCAGTTAGACCCACAGAGCAGGCACGGCTGATGCACGGAGAACTTTTCTACCTGGAGCAACACCCCGCGTGGGAGGCTGAATCGCCCCACGCAGAGCTGCCAGGTACCCGTGCTGACCCTCCCCCAGTGCCAAACCAGCGGGGGTACGTCTACAGCGCTCTGCATTGCGCACCGGGGCTGTCACCGGGTTTGGTGTGGAAACAGGAGACCTTTGGCATCCCACTCCAACAGGGTAAGGACTTGGTGGATGCAGCTGGGGAGAGGGATGCAGCTGCGGAATGGTCCTGCGACTGTGACATCCAGCTCTCGCTGTGCTCTGTGCCGTGAGTACAGAAATAGAATTCCAATAGCTCTAAAGTCTCCTATTTCAATACAAGAAATGGTAGGGTCTGCGGAAAAAAGTAGAGACACATGCTGGCGGCCTGAGTATATATAAAAGCAGCTCAGGAATATTGATATGAGCAGAGCGCACAGCAGGAAAAGCAGCGCCGTGCTAAAGGCAAAGCCGCCAGAGCATTTCTGAGTGACTTGCTCAATAGCACGGCGCGGGGCGCTTGCTGGCTGCCCATCCGCACGCAGCTTCATTAACTCCCCAGCAATCAGGGCCTTCCGCAGCACAGAACACCGGAGTTTACACATGGCCACATCTAGCACCGCCCATAAATCAGTCAAAGTTATGACCCTCAAAAACACAACAGCCTCACTGTCTCCATGAGTATATTAAGGTTTGGAATGGAAAATCGCTGTTCGACCATCCAGGATAAATCAGTAATTATTCAGATGGAAAGTAAGACCGAATCTACCCGTCTACGCACTTTGTACACTATCCAAAGTCTCCAATCCACATATATTAAACTTTTCAGACTTTGGTATTGTGGTAACTTTAATGCCAAAACAAAACAGTTAAGCCAATAAAAGAAGAAGTACAAGGCATCGCTTCTCCCTTACTACATATAGCACTTTTTCATATATGCATAGGTCTGTTAAAAAAACATGGTAGTTCTGACACGTTTTGAAGTCAAGAGTACATGGTCTTTTATGAGAACAAGTTTAGTGACATGCCACAGGGAGACACCGTACTATTCTCACACCATAACCGATCCTCCCGGTCTCTATGCCTCTAGCCTTCCGCTGAAAGTAAGTCCCATCATTTTTCAAGTAGTTGAGTCAGATTTGCAAGGTCTGCACATTCTTATAGTCACCACAACCACTTAATGCATCAGCTTTNATGCCAGAATTCTCCAACATTTTTTTTTAAATGACCAACTTGTGACCCCCTGATATTTATAAAGTATGGACCATCATACTCTGAAAAACCAAGTATTATAAAAGATGAATCTCTTCAGTTCTCAAATGTCTTAAGTTACTTTTGGAAATATTGACTAATAATAATTATTGCCTGCTCTGCTTCACCGTTAATCTCCCTTTCAGAAAGTGCAGCTCTTGAACTGTAGAAAATGACACTTCTAAGAAGAATTTTGCATTTTTCTGACCGCAGTAAACCCTATGGAAAGTAGCTGACGGGTCCTGATGGATAACACATATACTAGCAGCTTCCCAGAATACTTATCTCTGAAAAGAAGGAAGCTCTGCAGAAGTGGCCTGGATAGCTCCATAAACCAACGCCACACCGTTAATTCCTGACAGTTACTAAAAATTAAGGGATGGTAAATTTTAAAGATTGGTCCTACCAATGTCTTGTAATTGTTCTTTCAAGAGAGCCATAATCTCCATTTGGGGAGCAAGAGAACCATTATATGTAAGTATTCAGTGGCTCTGCCTTAATTTTAGCCTAGCTTTTGAATGCCAATTTTGATATTCATCACTCCAAGTAAAAGCACAGCTTTTATTTATATAATTTTTTTTCCCCTGGAAATTAAACCCCAAAAAATTAATTTCATTTGTTGTAGAATCTTCAGTGGCACCGGCAGGTTAGGCAGTGCTGTAACCTACCATTGCCTGGACTAGGAAAGCCAGACACTAAGGAAATTGTATGTGCTTTCCTTCACCTAGAAACAGAGAGAACTGGCATCCAGCTAGAGGAAAGCTTCCCCAAAGAGATGATTATGAAACCAACACCAGCTTTGGTATCGCACAGACGTTTTGACATAGTGCGTGAGTCAGAGAAACACTTTTAAAGTGTATCTGAGCACCTTTGCCTGCAGACCTCCCATTGCACTGACAGCGATTCCCCTTTCAAGTCACATCAGTTCACAAGGTATGATGCAACATCATTGAAAATGTGCATGTATTTATTAGAGGTTACAGCATAAGATATTCAGGCACCTTGAAATATATTTCAGACTGTGACGGCAGGCAGAGTGACTGAATATATGTCAGAGGTTTATGATGAACTCTAAAGTGTCTTCATTTAAGAGGCAGCATCCTTTTTTATAGGCATCCTTTATTGCTTGATTTATTCTTTCTATCTGTAACTAACCTCTAGGCTCATAGATTTAGACTCCTGGTGTGATGTTGCTTGAATGCCATGCACCTCAGAGCTCTGCAAAATGTTCTGACAAAGTCATTGCTTGGTCCTCTCTCACTGTTCAGAACAATGCCAACGAATGGAGACATTAAATGATACCCCACCGCTCAACTGAGAACCCATAAAATCAACATATTTAGTGGGTGTTTTAGAAAATTTGTCACATGCTAAGCAGGAAAGAGCAGGAAAGGACTAGGAGAGATTTAGTGTTCCATTTTCCACTCTCTTTAGCAGTATTGCCCTTGATGTTTTCAGTAAGACTTCACGGGAACTTATTTTTCAATAAAGGCAAAGCACTGCCTACAGGATTTAGCCTACTAATACTAACACCAAAACTGCATCGGTAATCCCACATCACCAAAGTGTCTGTACTTCGAAAAGTATTAGTGAATTAAGCCATGCAGTATGCTATACACCTAAAGGTTTGGATTTGGTGAGGAGCAGAAATGCAGTGCCCGAATCCCCTGGCACCGTAGGGCTGGGACGGGCTTTTCCCACTGAGCTCCCAGCACAGCTCCTTCTGCCGCGTGGGAACAGGAATTGATTATCTGGTACTGAGAGGTTTGGAGGCTTTAGATAGAAATGAACAGCAATTATGAAGGACTTAATTTTTGTACCCTAAAAGGCTCTGTCAGAAATGTCATTTGTAATTAATTAGAAGAGCATAAGCCAGAAAAAAGCCTGTTAAAGTCAAGTAGTTTTTAACCCAGGGAACTCTGGGTTTCAACTGCTGGCGGAAAGCTCAGGACCTTTTCACAAGTTTCTCTGTGCTTTCCAGGTGATCCTTCTGGCAGCACTCGAGTTTCCAAACTGAAATTATTCAGGTTTATAAAAAAGCTTCCATCTTTAGACACAGCTCCTCAGCTGATTCTTGTAAGATACCCTGTTTTTCTAAAGAGACTTTTACTGCAATATGAATTCAGTACAAACCATTTCACATGCACACACTTTCAATCATACCTTGTGGGTCATAAGAGAGAGAATTTAATTTCAGAAACTTTAGGAAGCAATAATAATCTTTAACCTCTCGCATTGCACAAGAAGATACTGCATATTTTCTATCAAAATGAACAGCTCTAATAACCTTCCATTAATATCCATTTATATTTATTACTCCTTCATTAAAGTTAAGACACCAAATCCTTAATAAAAAAAATGAAATCGACATTTTAACTCTACTTCTCTCTCTGTCTTTTAAAATGTTAATACTTAAGGAAGTGGACAGGACACGACATATTTTTATCACTGCCACACAGTTCAGCGCTAGCAGCATAAACCCTTTGTGTCTTGCTTTTTGCCCTTATTATATCAAATATAAGCAGATTTTCACCGAGTTCACTGGCAGGGAACATCTCCTTAGAGCAGCACATCCCCTCATTATCCAGCCCTCTCAGCTCTTCTCAGACTCACCAGGAGGCCATTTCCCCTCTGCTTTACAACCTCTTTTATGATCCTTGATGGCCTAAGTTTGGGGTTTTTTTTTGGTTTACTTTTTTGCTTGATTCCCCCGTGTCACTTTATAGCATGTCCTCAGCCAGCCTTCCCACAACCGTCCTTAATGACCCGAAACCAGGCAAAGAGGGAGAGAATCTGTTTTTCTTTTTGTGTTGTGAAAAGAAAGAGATAACTCGTGTGAGCTGCGGAGCTGAAGTCAACTCAACATGAGAATTGCAGCCGAGTTTCAGCTGGGAAAGAGCTGCCAGGAGAGTCCCAGGAGCCCGTTGGTGTTAGCCTAACCCAGGGAGAAGCTCCTCTGCTGCTGCAGCTACTGCCCACACCCTGGGAGATCTGTTCCTCCTCTCTAGAGAACCAAGCTGTATTTCTGAACGTGTTTTTCTTGGAGCCACTCACCTGCTTTTTTGGCTATTACTGGGTTGAAATCACATTTCTGCTTCCTCATCTCCTGCATGGCCCCGAAGCCACACGACACCATGTGAAATACACGCTTATAACTTTGGCTTCTTCTGTCCCAGGACACAATGCCCTTGTGCAGCTGAAACACGGCGTTATTTCGCTTGCCAGCAAAGCCGTGTGTATGTACTGAGGTATGTATTTATAGCCGCCACCTCTGCTGATGGATGAAATGGCGGCCGTCACTTTGCCTTTCAAACCAGCAATCCTCCACCTTTAATACGGAGCTTTCACATGTTTGGTTTCAAAAAACTGCAGCTTTTTTTCAGCGGGTCACTCCAAGGCCAACTCAGCTGGGAACCAGAGCAGGGGACCGGCAACTCCAGCAGCGTCAGCAGAATCTGGAAATGAGGCGGTGAAGTCCACGGGCTCTCAACGTTACTAAGATGGAGAAGAGAAAGAGGAACCACCTGCCAGCTTCTGCATTTCCATTTCCTCCCTTCGTGGGACATGAGCGTGCTCAAGGTGCAGGATGGGTCACCGACCACCTCCCGCCCAACGCTGCCGAGCCCAGAAAGCGCACGGCAGCACGCAGCGAACGCTCACACGCTCATAACACAGTATTATCCTTTCAGATGAAGTAGGGACCAGAGGAGCAACTATAGGTTGTGTAGGGGTCGGTCCCCAAAGAGGGACACAGGTTCGACTGCCGAGTCATATTTAGCACGGGGTTCATTAGCCACGTGCTGCCTCCGCGTGGGGAGGCAGAGCTGAGCCCAAACACCATTCGAGAGCAGGGAGTGACATTCCCTCAGCAGGAACTCCGCAACGCTATTTGGTCGGAAGTTGTTACTATTCAAAACAGCCAGAGGTGCCACAGCAACCCACGGGGTAAATCCATACTGCAAAATACACATGAGGAGTAGAGCAGCAGCAGCCACTGCGCATTAAAAAGATAAAATCAATTCAAGTCATGAGGGAACGACACAGCTACTCCTGTTTGGCCTAGAGAAAACAACTGTATTCCACAGGAAACATAAATTCAGAATAGAGATTCTGTGGCACAGTGAATATTTATGATTTCTCTTAATAAGTACACAAAACGCTGCTTTCAAAAGAAAGGAGCCCATTACAGCTATGGACGCATTTTTCTCCTCTCTTTAATAGGATTATGCAACAGCTATTGATTCCTGACTAGGGTCTGAAGTACAATCAGTGTATTTGTAAAAGCGTCCATTGTAATCACAGTGGACTTGTATAGCTCAAAGTACCTCGCTCACACTAAACAATAAGTATTATTGCCTCGATACAGCCAAACCCTCCGACATCGGCAGACGGCAGTAGGAAACAAAACCCCGAGGAAGTCCTCACTTGGGCAGGAAAGTCTCTCAACTGTCCTTCCCTATTTCGTACCAAGTTCATGAGAAGTCTGTGTTAAAGGCTGGGTTTTAAGGAAGCCGGTTCGTTAACTGCTGCTCTTCGGCAGTTGAAACCCCGGCTGCGGTTCCCGTGGTGGGCTCTGCGCGGCTGCGGCGCGGGGACCTCTCTTTGCCCCAGGGCTCCCAGGCTCGCCTGCCAAGTCTTAGCAGGGAGATAGTCCTTCCTTAAAAGCAGATACCAAGGGCTGAGTAAGGCAAAGAT
Organism: Anarhynchus alexandrinus; assembly: GCA_008711295.1. NCBI lineage: Eukaryota > Metazoa > Chordata > Aves > Charadriiformes > Charadriidae > Anarhynchus > Anarhynchus alexandrinus. The sequence continues at coordinate 7,854,999 of VUYV01000010.1, read as the reverse complement.
TTTTATTTTGCCTGCTTTGCTCTTCGGGTTTTAGAAATGCGAGATACATAGCTGGAGAGAAGCATAAAGGGATAGAGAGAAATATTAAAGAAGACTGTGTATTTTTCTACCCAAAAGCAAACATGGTGCTCAGTGGATTACATTCCTCTCATTTCTTTAAGATAAGAACAGTGTTCAAAGGAAAAATCTTCTCTTCTGAGCTATTCAGTCATTTTGAACACGATTACATCCTAAATATCACAGTATTTGCAAAGGATTGGGATCACGGTGATAGGTGGGGTAAGGTGCTTTCCTTGACACCTTTCTATTTACTTCTGTACTTCATGCTCAATATCCTCGGTACAAATAGCTCTATCTCAAGTACAAATGTTATGATAAAACAATAGTTTTTGAGCACCTCACAGAGCATTGCAAATGCCACATCCCAGACCAGCGCACCGACTGATGCACAGTGCAGCATCTCCCGACTACCCCACGTAACAGCAGCACCAGCCAGGCTCTGCCGCAAGGCAAACACGCTGCCCAGCCTGCCCTGAAAGAAACGCTGGTTAGCCTGCCCTTCTCTCTGCGTAGTTCTCTAAGGATTGCTTTTAGGACACTTAAGGCTGCAGTTAGTCAATAACCTGCAGATCCCATTACAGTCGACACCCCAAAAATGGTCCTTAGAGCCTACAGAGCAGGTATTCCTCCCAGGGCACAAGCAGTAAGGTATGTCACTCCAGAACACAGTAGTAATCATTATCAAAATGTAAATGAAAGATAACATTTTCTATAAACATCTGCATTCTAGAGGCTAAAGGGTATTTTCATCATTTTCCGTAAGACCTTTCAAAAAAATACCACCTCAGGGAGCAGACTAACCTACTACACAGATACATCATGTTAGATGTGTCACCACATCCTTTTAATCAGCGCATAGTCAATATTCTGTATTATATGAATAACTAATTAGTTTCGCAACTTATTTCCACAGATGTCATTGCAAAATCTATCTGAGGAATGTCATCTGCACTTGAGAGAAGGACAAGCATTGTAATTAAGTATTAAAGCATTTCACCAGTGCGAGTCTGCCATGGAGTGTGAAATGGCTATAATTCACATTTTTAAGACCTCGCATTTATTAGCATCTATTTTCTACTCAAGGTTAGCGGTGTGCTGCACAGAGAGTTAAAAAAAGTAAAAAAAAAGCTCATATTTTTGTTATTCAAATGGATATACGTGCATGTCTGACTGTACAGATCGGTCACACCGATAGGGTTTCTCTCAAGTCCCAGAGGACTTCTGGCTCGCACACCTTCGAGAACGGCACTCGAAGGTTAGATGAATGCTCTGATTATGGAGCAAGCGACAATCTGCTGCTGAAAGCTAATGACAATCCTGGGCGCAACGCACCTAGGCAGGATACAGATCTTGTGTACAAGAAAGATATTCAATCTGAGATAACAGTCAGGATTGATGATTAATATCTCCCAGGAAAAGGCTTTGTTTGCATTAGGAAACCCCTGCAGAATAAATGCAGAGAGAGCATAATGAACCAGGCTGTTGTGTTTTATCCAGGGCCCAGGAAAAGTTAAACCGGTCTCTGTCTGGAGCCAGTGCTCCAGTTGCAATTATGCTGCTTAATTCTGTGCAGAAGAGGAGGAGTCTTGTGTATCCTCCCACCAACCACCAAATGAGAGGGACATTCCCACTGCTCTCTATCCCATAGGCTATGCCATTTGGCAGTAATTTCATTTACAAACCTGTCCCCTTACCTCCCTATTCCCCCTCCTCTGTTTTCCCTCGCGGTGCCACATAGCTCTCGCACCACGCGTTCCTGCAGCGCAGGGGACACGAGGGCACCCGGGGAAGAGCCACGCACCCCCCTGCAGGCTGCTCAACCACAGATTCCCACTGTTTTGCCTTTTTTTTTTTTTCCTTAGCTTGAGCCTACCTCATTTTTTTTCTCCAGCAGTTTACTGTGTTCCAAACACCTTTGTGCCGCGCTCCCCTCCCTGCTTTCACTGCCCATTAGCCCTCTTTGCCGAGGATCTGCCTGTCCATGGACAGATGCTATTAGCAGCGCTGTGAACAGGGCAGGGCCGTGATTTATCCAGCTGGGATAAATCAGCAAAGCTCTGTCAACGCCTCTGCCGTTCCCCAGGCGTGTGCCTCCTGAGCATCCCATCCCAATCCAGGCTTCACCTGCTGAGGCAGGGAGGGAAAGGGCACCAAGAGCTAAATCCCCCCTTTCTGGTGCTGGGTGTGAAAGAGAGGAAGGCCATTAAGAGAACATTTGCTGGAGTAAGCAAAGGGAACAGCAGCTCCCTTCTCCCCCTTTTTGCAACAGAAATACTTCAACAGATGGGAAGCCCCAGCCATCAACTGCCCTCTTAACTCCACGCCTTATAGCCAATGGTGTAAAGAGATCTTAATACGCTGCCCACAAGAAGCCTATGGAAAGACTGCCTTTGATTTGGGCGGGCTGTGGCTTGTCTTCTATAACAGATGAACAGAGAGCAGCTTTGAAGGGATGACAACAGGAGGAAAGGCTGAAGCAAAGTGGCTGTGAAATCAGTGTGACTTCTGCTCTGAGAAAGTTGCATCCAACAGGAGGCGTTTCAGGCAGCCTGAGCTGTCATGGGAAAAGCATTAGGTCAGATGTGGTCTCCTAGATTAGAAAATGGAGAGTGACGAGGACCTCTACCATTCAAAAGAAACTCATCAAAGTCCACTTAAATTAGCTTGAAATTTAGAAACCAGGAACCTGTTCTCTCATTTCAGTTGTACACTAATAGGTATGTGTTGACTTTAGTGGAGACAGTCATATAAATCCAACCCATCTGTGCCGTAAGAAAACAGTTATATTTGTTACAAGTGGAAAGTAAAGCTCATCCCAAGGTGAAAGTCTGTTGTCTTTTAAGCTGGTAGGACTACCAAAATTATTGGGATCGCACTGGTATAACAGAGAAGAGAATTGCATCCTTTCTGGTAAATCAATGGGAAAATAACACCGGTTAGATACAAGGCTACATCGGCCATTTTCCCCTTGCTAACACCTCACAGGAATCCCCGAGTGTTTGCTGTAAACTAAACAGTGTTTCAGTATCCCACACTCGTCTTTATGAACGACTTCCATTTCCCACCAACTACTTCCTCTTTCACACCATTCATTTTTTGCACTTCCTCTAATTTTTGTTCTGGTAATCTTTATTAATATAATGGGGTTTAGACAGAAACATTATTTGTGTTTTTACTTATTGAAAATGTCTCTGCTGCCGTGTGAAACACAGCTGAGAGAAACCTTAATTCGACAAGAATTATTGTTTTGCAAAACGAGTGTTGTTACATTAGTTGAGCACTGTATTTAAATTGCTTTTTGTTACAATAGGTCTCACTTGGACTATTTGGATGGTTCAGTACTGTACATGGTAAGGTAGAATTGCACTAATAAAATCAAGCTGCAAGTACATTTCATCTGCCGTTTGGTACGTTCAGTGCTTCATAATTAACTTTGGTCAAAAATTACCCCTTCAAGCCCAAGGGATTAATTCTCCCTTAACTATATTTGTGCATTACAGGAAAAACAGCAATCCCTTGGTTTCCCAGACTTGGATGAGCGGTTTACTGCATTTTTAACCTGCAATAATTGTGAATGAATTCCAGGTATGTGCTTGCCCCTCATGGAGTGAATTTCATGCTGTCTGATTTCTTTTTATTCAACTCTGGGAACAGAAATGCCCCAAACCAGGTTTCCATGCTCCGGGTCCCCCTGCCCAGCATGACCTGGACACTGGGGAGGTATTTACGCTATCTCAGAGCCCAGGGACCGGGACGGATGCTATAACACAGCGCCCATCAGGCATACACCCTCCCAGCTTCCAGCACTTAGCAGTTTAACGACATCCTCCTGGTATTTTTTCTTATATTGGATCATCCACTTTTTAATTCCATCCCCTCAAATTATGTCCCTTCTTCCTTACGCATCGGCTAGTGCAGCCTTTATCCCTCACCTCAGAAGAGTGCTGACCTTGTGTTTATCGGACAACTTCTGTTAGCTTCCTTGGCATATATTTGCTTTTTGGAAAAAGATAAATAGAGAAAGGCAGGTGATTCCTGCCAGTGTCAAGGAGAGGCTCTCAAGACAGGCTCTTGCCAAGTTACTTGGGTGCTGCTAAAATAATCCAGTGAGAAAAGGTCGTCTTGAATTCAACTTTTATACATAGGCAATCACATTACCATTTGTCAAAGACACCAACCCGCATTAAAAAGAGTCAATGCAGATGAGTACAAATATTTCAATGTCCAACCAAATCTCCCAAGCCCTCCCCCTAAACTATGTTGGGATGATACTGAATGGCCATGTTAAACATTCCAAGAATTTGAAAAGAATTTGAATTTGTTTGCTTTCCTTTTTACTGTTTTTGATCAGTTTAGAACCCAATAAACAACTACCAAAACTTTCAAGAGTCTAAAATTACTTTAAAGAAGTAAAAGCATGGAAATGTTCACAGAACTATATCAAATAGTCGTTCAACCACCCACAGTTCTTAGGTCATTATTAAAGAATATTCTCGATCTCAAAGAGGAAACATGAACTGTTAATAACACCCTGCACTAAACAAGACATTTATGAGCTCTGGCATTTCTGCTACAACTGATATTGGGCTGAACAGGATTCTTGTTTTAGGACACATGAGTTTCTCTGCAACATGGGAGAGCACCTCCTGAGAAGACCCAGCAGCAAAGTCCAGGCCTGGCTCAAACGAGCACCAAAGCGATTTTTGCAGCCTTATGGCTCTCTGATGGGCTTAGCATATGAGGAAAAAGCTCTGCACATATTGCCCACCTGAATTTTCTCAATCTAAAGCACCATAGACAAAAGTGTTTTAAAAAGGCTGCTCAGTAAAGAGGACCACCCCTCATCTGCTCTCCAGGATGGTGACCACCTTGTAGAGCAGCCGGTTACTAACAAATGAATTAGGCTATATGAACCGAAGACTGTCAGCTAAATGGGGACAGAAAGTCTGTTGAGAACGTGTGCGCCACCAATCAAAGCGTGTCAGTCTTTGTGACACATGGGCTTGACTGGAGGCCTTTGGGAGATGGGAGGAAAAGAATGAAAGATGATGAAGAGATGAACGGCACGATGGCGTCCTGCCTATCTTGCAGGGGAAATCAGTCTGTTAAGGAGAGGAGAAAGGGAAAGAAGACATACAGATGGTCTGACTCCCAGTGGTGACAGGAGCAGTTGGTCTCCTCTCTTTCTGGTAGTGACAGTTGCTGTCACCTTATTTTGAAGTCTCCTAAAGAAGAAGTGGGAGTCAGTATGGTACCAAAAAGAGCAAATGGATAAATCACATAACTAATCATAACCATTTGGTCTAGGAAGAGTGATGGAGGTTGGTGGCGTCTGGCGACAGCCTGCAATGGCTGAACGTACACTTTCCCACCCCGAGAACTTCAGCCTAAGGAGGAAAGAAAGTTTGCACTCTTTAATTCAGAAAAAAAGGTATTTTAGAGGCAAACCAGCTACCGAGTGCATGTTCACAATGCTGCTTTCCTAGCAGCGTATGACAGCTTGGGACCCACTGGCTGCTGTCTCATTCAGTCCCATTTCACCGCAGCATCTTTTTAAATAGGCCAAAAGGACACCTTATGCATGCGCATTGCTAGAAAAATAGGAAGGCGCCAAAAAATGGCCCCCCAGAGTAAGATTATTTCCTCTACAAACTCCGTACTGCACCCAAAAGGCACCACTTTACCTAAGAAGCAGCCAGTGCTCCAACGTTTAGAGAGAGAAATGGACGGTCCTTTTGGGGAGGAATAGAGCATTTGCTCTTGGGAAACCTTGCTTTCCCAAAACAGTGCTACCATTGGCTCTTTTCTTCCCAGGGTGGTGGAAAAAACATTTATTTTTGCCAAGATAGAATTTTCAGAAACACACAAAATGTTTTAGAGCCCTGTGGGACTTTTTTTTTTTTTTCAAATTAAAATTAAATTATTATACCTTAAAAAAAAAAAAAAAAAAAAACCACCAGAATTTTACAGTTTTTTTTTCACCCAGTCCACTAATTTCAAAGAAAGTCAGTTATCTAACAGCTCTCTACACAAAACAAGTGAAATAACAACACGAATTTAAAGCAGATCAAATATACTGAATCAACCCCTCTCATGGATACTGCCATTAATCCGTTTCAATTTCATTTCGCCTAATTCTGTTTGGAACAGAAGCATACTCAATCAGATTAAGGCCATTTTAATTCACATTTGTCCCGTCCAATATGACACCCTACACTTATTTGGATTAAATTCCCCTCCCATGTTTAGAAAAGTCCCGAGTAACCACAAACTTGGACCTAAATCTTGCATTTCTCTTGCACCACTGAAAACAGAACCTGGGTTTCTAAGTTATTTAGATGCTAGTGGATAATTTAACCATGATCTTGATATTATTTTTTTTTTTTTTTTTACTGAAAATGTCAGTGAAGATGGGTTGTGCCAGAAAGCCTTTGTCACCCGAACCTCGCCTACAAACCCACCCACCCCGCTCGGGGAAACATGGGGTGCGTGTGCTCTGCACCCCCCCTGCCCTCCTGGGGCTCCCTCCACCGCAGCAGAGCCCGGAGCAGCCCTGGCAGCTGCATCTCAGCCCGAGCAAAGACCCTGTTTCCTCCTTTTTTAAAGGAAGTATGCCAAGATTGCGGAAACCACAAGGCAGGGTTAAAGCCACTGCATGGAGAAAGCGAACAAACTTTCACAACAAACCGAATCACACCATCTCCGCGCTTCTTGTCCCACATATGATCCCCAGAGTGCAACATGGGAACAATTAGAGTGTTTCCAGAGAGAAACTGAAAGATAGAGATAGACCCAAGGGAAGGCAGCCAGGATATTCTTCATCCTCCACGGTGATCTAGCTGGGCCATAACTATCCCCAGTATCAGAGCGGACAGAGTTAATGAGAGGTCCTCTCCCATCTCGGTGCATCCGCAGTAAATCTGCAGCGCTCGCGCACAACTTCAGCTCTCTGAAGATTGCTTCATCCCCAGCAGTTTCCAGGAAAGGAGAGTTTGCAACCCAAGACCTAAGGACAAGATGTTCTTCCGGAGATTTTTTCACCTTTTCTCTCTCTCTTTTTCTACGGAAGGATAATTAGAGTGTTGATGGCAAACCTCTACAGCCCTCTTGGTCAGATGATATCAGGAGATTCAGTCAATAATTTATTAGGCCATATGATTAGTCTCTTTTCACAGACTAGTCATCCAAACTAACCTGTAGTGCCACACTTTTTTTTTTTTTTCTTTTTAATAAATATAATGCCCAGCATTAGCTTGAGGGCAAAGCTGGTTCTCCGGAGCTGTGCTGTTTATCCCCTCCTGATATACTGCTGTCAGCAAGCGGCATCTCAGCGAGTGTCAGCAGTCACATGCATGCACAGCTAGACCCTGTGTAGGTCAGGGAGGGTTTGCATTTCTGCAAGACAGATAACGCTGGAGAGCATTATCCTTTTGCCTGCTGCTACTCCCTGTGATTCAGCACGGACTCCAGTACCTCCCTACACAACCAGAAAAAGATTTCTCTATTTTTTTTTACAACTGCTGAGCCCAGGGTACACAGAGCATGTTACAGAGGAGAAACGATGCTCTCATGACCCTTTAGCTTGGTCATATTACATGTAAACATGGCAGGTCCCTTCTCTTCCATGGCATCCTCTCGGTGATGCCATCCAAAGTAAATCCCCAAGCTCTTATGCAACAGCAGAAATGATGCCCAGCAGTACGCACAACTCCAACAAGGCGCCACTGAGTTACCGTTAAACCATATTCCAAAGTTTACCTTAGTTCCTTGAAGGGGTCTGCCCTGACATTGGGAGTTTCTATAGATTTAGGGAACACTGTGCCTTCTGCTCCTGAAATCACAAAACAAAACAGAAGACAAATTGTAAACATTATAAGCTGTTATCAGGGGAGTGGTTGTCAAATCATACCTAGGTGCAATTTAACCCGTCGCCTGACCCCATTTCTCTCTTGCACACATCCCTTCTGTCCCCAGGAAAAGCCAGACCTTAATCATCTGAAATTGGTTGCCTTGATTACGACTGGGATTTGCCCGTAAGCTGCACTTCTGGCTGTCAAAGTAGCCGCTTGCACCCCGACTGTGGGAAGTGTTTGCTGACCCAACTGATGCAGGGAGCTTGGAAAAGATGCCCCCTTGGTAACCAGGGATCTAATCCAGCCAGGTTCCTCATTAATGAACCTCATTAATGAACCTGAAGGCATGTCATGACATTATTTCTTTTACTGGGCTCTGAGAGATACCGAAAAGAGAAACCCAAATTTTGGCTCAATCACTGCAAATGTCTCTCGGGTCAGGCTGTGCTCCTGCCTGGGGAAGAGGAGGGAGGTGTCCACCTGACGAAATGCAGCACAAGCAGGCAGCAGATTCTGCTCTAGTCCCAGCCCGGCCACCGCTTCGGTGTGTGACCCAGAAGTCATTTAACTTCTGCTCATTTCCCCCTTCTCTTAGAGACGGTGGGGAAGGCAGCACTATCCCCGCTTGCTGACTGTTTTTAGATGACGAGCTGTCAACTGCTAGGTAATATGAACAGCTTTCCTAAGTTTTAGGCCACTGCAATCCTCTTCTGTGGCCACCTCCATAGCCCAGGTTGGGCCCTTTCCTCCAGCCATCTCTGCACCAGGTCTGTATTTTGGGCCCAAGACATGCCGCGGCTCTCTAGAAAGATGTGCTCTCTCCGTACCGTTGTTTCAAGCCAAAGGCAGCCCCTGCCACCCTCTGGTAAGCCTTTCCACTAATTGTTCTAACCTAAAAATGTGCATCTGATCTGAATTGGTCTCACTTCAGCTTTCAGCCTCTAAATCCTCTCATGTCCTCACGTGCCAGCCAATCGGCCCTGCATGAGCAGACTCTTCACCTTCTGTAGTTACCGACGGTGACCCAACCACCCCAACCTTCTCTGATTCCCTGAAAATTTACAGCTTTCTGTATCATTCACTGTGAAGCAGATTTTCTGGACTTCTCATTGCTCTTTTCTGAACCCGTTCCACTTTTAAAATACTCTGTTGGGACACAGGGGTCCCCAAATGCTGTCACTGATGCTCTATGCTGCAGAACATCCCATTCTCGCTCCCATTGAAACTTCCGATTAAAACACAGCTAAGAATGGTGCTAACTGCCTTACGCACAGCAGTGCACTAGAAATTAATGTGCATGTTCTCTAATATATAGCTGCCTACCCAGGGAGCAAGTATGACCTGTTTTAAATTGAGACCTGTGGTCTTGTGTTCAGACACATTGTGAACAATTAGTCATTCATTACCTGTGGTCATCACAGCAGTTTCAGTGTCAGCATGCAAACAGCACCAGTGGCATTTTTTTATTTCCTTAATTTTTTCTTTGATAAAGCTATTGGTGCAAAGTACAGATCCTGATGACACCTTTTACATATACTGTTTGAGATATTTCTTAACACGTGCTATTGTAACTGTTACCTATGTGCAGTCTGGAAGTCACCACTATGGGATAAAAAATGTTGTGAGATGATGCAAAACATGTTAATACAACATCCTTCTGTAGCTTCTTCTGTAAGTGAGAAACGCCTGTGGCTTCAATAAGACTACGCTTTCTTTGCACTGAAATAAATTAACTAAGCTGTCCCACTGTATTAAAGGGAAAAAAAAAACCAAAACAGAATGGAAATAAGCACCCTAATATTTATTAAAAAAACCCAACTCCTTTTTAACCTAGAGAAAAACAAATTAATCTCAAAGATGATAAAAGCAGTCTAAAGTTTGAAGCTTTATGTTTGGGAATTGAAATTAATCCCATGGCGCAATACAGATATTTAGCTCTTAACTTTACTATAAGCCTTCATCGTTACAAGTTGTCAAAAGCAGCTGTAACTTGCCAGCCATGAAGGTTATTATTATCAGATCTGTCCTCTCTCAACAGTTTCCAAATGATTTAAGTCTCTGCTTATCCACACAATTGCCTTGGCTATTAGCTTTGCAATGAAACTTAGCAAAAGCCACAGCCTGCACATATCTGCATAATAAACCAATGGTTTTTGAGGGGAGGAAGAGGAGGAAGTGCAGCTGCAGAGGTGCACGTAGGTATTCTTGTGCCCTTTCCACCTGTATTGTTTAAATGGTGACTTTATGCTGGTAATTTTAATTCATCATTACACACTTTAGGTCAGCTACTTAAGGTATGCAAAGCCCAAAATAATGATCTGCACGTAACCAGAAATGCCTGCAGAATAAGGAGAAACTTCTATATATATATTCCTAATGACCTGGGTTTTTCCAGGCTTTCATTATTTAATTTAAATGCAGGAAGCAACTTTGGAAACAAAGCCAGTGAAGACTCCAATGCAGTAATTTCAGGAAGGTCGACAATAAAAAAGCCTGCTATTCCTTTCCTCCACCTCCTTGTTTTCCTTTCCCTGCGCACAGTTCTTAAAACCCCTTTTCCTGTCTTCTTTATTCCCAGAATCATGGAAGAGTCCCTTATGCACTGGGAACAGGAATGAGACTTCCAAATCCTTCTGTTTCTCTCCTTTGATTTGAATTAGAAGTGAATGCTCCCCGCCTTTATAAGGCTACCTGCCTTGACAATATCATTTCTTATTATTCTGTTTTAAGAACTCAAGATCTCCCAGAGGGCCACCTGTCCCTGTCACTGAGTAGATCATCAGCCACGAGGGGATGCTGAGCGACCAGGACTGAGACATCCCTCCCTTGACTCTGGCTGTCAGCAGCTGAGGGACTCCTTGAGCTGGCACTGTCATCCAGTCACTGGAGAGACACTGATAATCTTTCCTCACCTCACCTAATTACCATTTGAAGTGTCCCCAGTTCTGTAGCAGAGGGCTCACTGGTGAACTAAATACCCTGGAGAAGTTCTTCCTTTGGTTTCAACTTGCTGCCTGATGATGTCACTTGATGTTTGTTCTGCCTTGGACTGTGAAAAACTGTAAATAACCACCCTCTTCTTTCTGTGTGACTGGAAATTTTATAGACTTCAAATGTGCCCACTCCCAGCAGCCCTCTCTCTTCCACACTGAAGAGTCTCGGTCTCTGCCTGGGCGATCGGCAGCTCCTGCAATGCATCCTGATGGAAACAACTGCCTTGGACAGATTCAATGACACTGGATATTTGTGTCAGTCTGGCTCTTGGCCACTATGGAAGTCCCCAGCCAAGCTGCAATAGCATCAGTGTTGGACTGCGTTGAAAGTGAAGGCCTTAGGCTGGAGGAAGTGACCTCATTTAATGGTTTTACTAAAGGCTTTGGCAAAAAAAAGAAGGAAAGTTTGAGGGAAATGTGCTGTTGACACTGAATTGGGTTATTCTGGCGACGCAGAGGAGAACTGGGATGTCATGGAGAAACAGATGTTTGACCTCAGGGAGTGGAAGAAGTAAGAGAGGGTGAAATTTAAAAATATGGAGTCCAAGGTCATTTGCTTAGAAAGTAGTAAAAAATTTTTCTCCGTGTTGGATGCTTGCAGGATGGGAACGTCTCTACATAAAGGCTGAGTGCTACTCATGATTCATGGCAGTGGGACAGGGCCAAAGGGAAGGCAAAGCGACACTAAACTGAAAGGCAAGAAGCAACTCTAACAGGAACATGAAAAAAATCACATTATTTTACGAATCATCAGTGAATCCTTGAACTATTACGTAGCCCCCAGCTCATCCCCAGTGAGGGAAGAGAGGAAATACTGCACAAACAGAAAAAGTCTGTCCTACAAAAGAAGACTGGAAGGACGTGGCTTTTTAGCTTAGCAGCGTGATGGCTAAGGAAGGATAGGAATGCTGTGCATAAATACACTAGGAGGATAAATACTATGAAGGAAAAAGACCTACTGGCTCTAGGCCAACGTTGGGATGAGAGCAGGTGGCAATAAACTGGTCCCAAATACATTTGGGAAGAAAAGTAAGTGTTTTCTAGCCAAAAGAGGAGCAAAAATGGGAGCAGCTTTTCAGTTAGATGGGACAGATAATCTAACAGATTTGATAAATTCATGACCAGAAGATGTGGGGTCTCAAAACCACGGGACAAGATTTGCAGGACCAGAAAGCACTTTCTAGTCTTGCACTCCCCTCATCTTATTTTCACTGTTCTCTGCCCGAGGGATGATGAGTTTTGGCAAATGGTATTAACGCACAGCACCACCAGTTCAAGAATTAGCTGCTACAATCTCCCTTCTCAATCAAAGCTACTATATCCCTCTTCTCCCTTTACCAAGTATAAAGCAAATGTAAATTAAATTTATTATTGCGCAACACAGCTTCTGCTTCCTGAATTATCTGTTATTAAAACATTTTCTATCTACCATGAAAAATGCGTAATACAAAATTTCTATTTCATTGCAAACTACTGAAAATATTTTTTTTCATCTTATGAGACTCTCCACTGCTGCTAAGGGTAACTTACCTGCAAACAGCCAAAGACGGTTAGGAGAACACAATCATATAATTTGTATTTAAACTATACTGTACATCCCTAGGCAATAAATTATTCTTTCTCACAGTATTATATCAGACCAACTTCTATTAAAAGCCATACCTACTGATTCCCTCTTCTGACACTGTGTAATTTACCACCGATAAATGTTCATAAACAGTTTGACTGAAAAATCCATAAAGCCATTTCAGCTTTATTTTAAGTTCCATTTAATGTCCCTCAAAAATGATTTCATCCATGTGTTTCCATTAGCTGGTTCTCTGCCCAATAACTTAATTCCACACAATCAGTCAGGAACTTATAAAGCATATGACAGGATCTACCTAAAGTGTTTTGAATCACCATAAAGATTCACTCAAAGAATGTTTTTTTTTCCCTTCTAGTGCATAAGGTGTGGGGACACAAATGTCAAAGAACCCTTCACTTCATGCAAGCACAAAGATCAAGAGTCCTATGACAAGGGAACATTTATGGTTCAGTTTAAGCATTTGGGGATTTCTTTTTCTTTCTCTTCTTTCGTTTGAGACTCAGAAGAAAGACTACATGAGAACAGGTCTGCCAAATAGGAGTTTGCATTTTCTCTGGCACTAGTGGTTTCTTAGAAGCCTACTGCCAGCCACATCCAGGAGACAATCCTGGTTGCAGTTTGGACCACTGCAAGTGAGCTGCTGGAGCTACATCCAGCTTCTGGACCTCCTCTCACCTCCCTTTTCCCATTCTGCACCTGCCGTAGGAGCCTCCAGTGCCACTGCTGTGTTGAATCTTCTGAACAGCCCCAGCCCTTGCACAGGGAGACACTGTCCTTTCTTGCTGCAAAGCATGCGCCTGGCACAGCAAACTGTCCTCACTGCTTCTGGCACAGAAGCAACAAAAAGAGCCAGCGGGATGGGGGTCTGGCAATCATCGTGGTCTATGACATGAATCCAAGACATAGCATAAACCAAGGCACTTTTTGATCCCGGTTTCACATAGGAACAAAGCAGAAGCACTGTGTTTTATATGTACATGTTGGTCTGCCATTCTCCTGTTAAGAGTGCCTTTTGAAGCATGAGCCCTCTTCATCNAAGGCACTTTTTGATCCCGGTTTCACATAGAAACAAAGCAGAAGGATCATGTTTTATATGTACATGTTGGTCTGCCTGTTGAAGAGTGGATGTGGAGTTGGTTGATCAATCTCATGGGCTTTGTGCGAGAGGACTGGGAGATTACTAACACCCCACCGAGGCAAAGGCTCTGGCGTGAGCTCAACACTGGCTGGATGACAGCGACTCCGCAGGGCAGGGAGGAGTTACAAATGCCCCAGGAAAGGAACAAATCTCAGCTGGGACGTACATCTTCTTAACCAGCAACAAATCCAACCAGAGGTAAGTGGGCATCAACAGTTCAGCTTTCCAAGCTCCCTCTTCCTCTCCCTGTGTGCTGCGAAAGTACCTGAGCTGCATGACGCTGTCCTGGCACCTTCCCTGGTGCAAAGGCACGGGCCGTCCCTGCTCCCTCTGGCCAGAACTGGGCTACAGCCATCGTGGCAAGATACTGATGACATACCACTCCCTCTGCACAAAACTTGCTTTAGGCTTCTACTGCTATCAGCTGGAAGGGAGAGAAGAAGAGCTCAAATGCGATGAGAGGAGAGGTATTTTTAGACTAATGATTGATGCTCCTGCTGTCAAGGGTAGGTGGCAATCAGCTGAACAGCACTTGGGGGTGAGCAGAACACGAAGGAGAGAAATCAAGTTTCCGCTCAGGTGCAGATGCACCTGGTTAGCTATTCCCCACTTCCCTTTTCCTTTTCTTTCTAGACAACACATTTCTTTCCCACCCTGTGTATTCTTTTAGTAATAATTCCAGACCCACAGTACGCCTTTACTGTTGCATATCACTGCTTTATAATGAAATTGGGGTCTCAGAGCCCTGTGACGAACTGGGTCATGAAGTTGGTTTAAGTGTGTCTTCTCTTTAGTGCTCTGCCTTAATGTAATACTGTGCAAATGAAGGGAGAAGGAGAAGGATTTGCTATGATTTTTTTCTAGCTAAAGTCAAGAGGCAATGTATGGCGTGCTGGAGATATCCATAAACTACCTCTATTCCCGCTATTATTGATCAGGACATATTCAGCAATTTGTTCATGAAAACACCCGTCTGACGAGGTCCTCTTCTCTGTAGGTCTCATCACGGTAATATGTGACAATCTCAGAAAGGTGTCTGTGCAAACAGACGTCCAAGAAGTAAATCCAATACAATATAGGTAGAAATGATTTGTGCCTGCTTCTTTTAATTCCTAGCTTTAAAAGCCTTATTCATCCTTAATTTATGTTTTTAAATGGATGAACATAGTAATTGCTGTTGCTCCCCTTGAATCCCATCAAATCTGAAATCAATAAGAGCTCCATTTCAGGGCCCAACAATAATAGCCTGGCCAGGTTAAGCCAGTGCACTGAACAAAAGCCATAAAGTTTCATTCATGATGCTTTCTAGGATACTATGAAAATAGTTCATTGCAAAGGTCTGTCTGTCTGCTTACCTTCATTGTCAAAGTGTTGGGGAGTTGTTCCTGTAAGGGCAATCTATGCAATGAAATCACGTGCAGCATCAACAAAGGTGGTTATAATAAAAATGTAATATAAATTATTTAGAATCTTTTAGGTTTTGGTCTTGGCACTGTATGCACATGGGGAGTGAATCAACCCTTAGGCACTGGGCTGTGGCTGAGTTAGTTCCTGACCAAACAGGAACTCCTTGTGACTCCAGCATCACCAGCTCCGTTGGGTGGAGGAGAAGCTGTTATCTGACTCATAGTCCCAAGAAATAAATGGAGCCTGGTTTTAAGCTAGAAAACTTGCAAACAGTAAGATGAACTGCAAGCTCTAAGATGAGCATGTGGATCATTACTAGTTACGGAATCATAGAATCGTTTAGATTGTAAAAGACCTTTAAGATCATCAAGTCTAACCATTAACCTAGCACTGCCAAGTCCACCACTAAACCACATCCCTCAGCACCACATCTACACATCTTTTAAATACCCCCAGGGATGGTGACTCAACCACTTCCCTGGGCAGCCTGTTCCAATGCTTGACAACCCTTTCAGTGAAGAAATTTTTCCAAATATCCAATCTAAAACTCCCCTGGCGCAACTTGAGGCCGTTTCTTCTTGTCCTATCGCTTATCACTTGGCCAACTGTACAACATTCAACAAGGCTGTGTTGAACAGCCTTTAGTCACAACAACCCCATGCAGCGTTACAGGCTTGGGGAAGAGTGGCTGGAAAGCTGCCTGGCAGAAAAGAATCTGGGATTGTTGGTCGACAGCCGGCTAAGTATGAGCCAGCATATGCCCAGGTGCCCAAGAAGGCCAACAGCATCCTGGCCTGTATCAGCAATAGTGCGGCCAGCAGGACTGGGGCAGTGATCGTCCCCCTGTACTTAGCACTGGTGAGACTGTGCCTCAAATATGATGTTTAGTTTTGGTCTCCTCAGTACAAGAAAGACATTGAGGTGCTGGAGCGCGTCCAAAGAAGGGCAATGAATGTGTATGTATATCTGTAGGCACACGTTGATCTTCAACAGCGTAGCTTCAGAGGTTGAATGTCTGAGAAATATAAAGGGAATAACTGAAAAGAACAGAAGGGCTCGCATCCAAACTGAGAAAAGAAATACGAAGAAAGGTTGCTACAACTTATGCTGACCTCTAGATATTTTCTTCTTGACTAGTTTTGGGGTCCTTCAACACTTTTTGCAGCTCAACAATAGCAATGTCATCACTGAATTCCTTTGAAGCTCTTCTTGGCATTCTTGTGCAAAGTTGCAAAGAAACTCAGGAGAGCGCCTGAAGTGGGAATACACAGTGGAAATTTATCAAGGAGAATATTATGTGAGCTTCAAACAGATCAGGTTGTGAAGGCTGGGGAAGACGCTTAGGAAATAAAATATAAATCTGCCACACTTTTAAACTTGATTTCAGCGTTTGGTAAGTGTACAGTATGTTTCTTTCATAATCCTTGTGACATTTAATCAATATTAATCTGATGGTGGATGATTCTTCTTTTTCCTTAAACAGGATTAACGTAACGCAATCTGAACACACATTTCAGCCTGGACTAGAAGCCTATACGCTTTACATAAGTGCTATCCTTTTTGCCTGGAATGTACTTTGAAGCAAAAGCAAACACAAGGAAAACTTCTCAGTGTATCTCCCTCTCGACACACACTGTTCCCTCCAACAAAAGACAAGTTTACAATCTGGGTGAGCGGATTTTGAAAAAGGAGGGCAATGTTATTTGAATTTGACATTAAAAAGAATGGACAACAGTGTCTACACCTATTGCCCTTGAGGCAGCAAAGCAATCAGAAGTATTCATTCAAGAATTGTATGTTTGCTTAAGATCCGGTCATTTTAATTTCTTCCCTTATACAGCGGGAAAAAAACTTTATTTGGAAGAAAGCATCCAGAAATCCCATCCCATCCTCTGGTGAAAAAAACCCACTCAATTCAACCCAATCATTTTTTTTTATAGTTTTTTTAATTCTTTGTCACTGCTGATTACAGATTAAATCAGTTTTTCACACCTGATTTTTACGTTGATATGGCAATAGCGCAGTTCCTAACTGAGAGCAAAAAAGAATTTTCTTGTGGCTTTAATCACTGATAGGAAACTTTTCTTTTTCCCCCTCCTGCTCTTTAATTTTGTTAAAGGTATTTTTTTCCCAGCACCATAGCTCTGTGATGAGTGCTAAGAAATTAGATGAAACTCCAATGCCATGACTGGATGCTACAGACAGCGGAGGCTGTTTCCAGTCTTGCTAGTGCCGGTGCTAAAACCTGGTATCTTCATTTGTCAGCCTATTTTCCTACTTTCCTCATTTTATCCTCTGTCCCTTTTCTGCAGGACCAATGACTACACGACAGCTTGGCAATTGCTCTCGGACTGCATCAGTATTACGGCTTAATTACCTATAGGGAGCGCGTAGTGAATATTCGTAGCTGCTTCCTAAAGAAGTTCATACATCTTCAGCAAAAGGTCAAGTGCCTGTCCAAGCCCCGTGAGCACTACGGTCGTGGCACGCTCATTTCTCCTGCCAAGAGCACAGAAGGGGGCTCTGGAGCAACTGCTGCCTCCAGGTGCCTTTGAAGCAGCCTGAGCAAGCAGGAGCTCATTTGCAACTGGGTGAACTGGGAAAAGCCTCTGACTCCAGGCTGATGCTACCACGTTTGCTTCCAGAAGCACAACGAGGTACCCCAGCGAGGGACCACGGCAGCACCGAGCCATCTTTAAGTTAGAAACAACTTTCTCTCCGCTGCCTTTGGAAAGACAAAGGATTATAGTAGGAAAAATGTTTCAATTTGCTAAGAAATGAGTCTTGTAGCACCATTTCTCCTTTGAAAAAGCTATTTACAGACCTGTAGTAAGGACACATTCTATGGGAAAACGTACAAAATCCACAGTTCAAAGTTCAAGCCTGGCATTTATCCTCAGGTGTAAAGTTGCAGCAGACTCAATGGTGAGGCCAGAAAGCTCCGTTTCCTCTGGATCAGGCCTGGTTTCAACCCTTGGCTACAGAATTTGTTCCCTCTGCCACAAACAGACCAGCAAAATGCCATTTTGAAATCATAACGACTGCTCTAAAGGGCAACCGTGCACGTCCCCACCCATAAGCAATCGCTTCTGAAGAAGGGCGCATGCAGCAAAAATCGGTGGTAATTCCTGGAAGTCGTTAAACTTCTATCTTACACCACCCTCTGAAATGACTGGCAGCAGTCAAAGAGCCTTATGGATTATTTTCATGAAATATAACTACTCTTGCACGCATTAAAGTTACTCTGCTGTAAATATTGCAGCGAGCGCAAGCTAGAAAGGACACGCCAAGAAGCTACTAAAATGGTAATACTGAGGAAATGTGAGCAAAGTCCTTTAACCGGGGTGGCACCGCAGCCACAGTGCTGCAGCCTTCCTCCCAGATCAGGCTAATACAAGGCTCCCCATAAACATCTGTAGATGTGAAGCTTTAGGGCCAGCTGGGCCAGGTTACACAGACATGTTAGTTCACCACGTTCACGTCAAATCGCGTTCCCCTCTTGTCCAAACTGAAGGACACTGCAAATACTTTTTTAACCCTTCCATGGGTAGTAAAACCCACCACTTTGTAAGAGACGACTTGTAAATTCCCTGAAACAAATGGTGAGAGACAATAGACGGGGGGGGCCCTCTGAGCCTCACTGAGGAGTCTCAAACACTCACAAGGACTTTGAGATATGGCTGTAGCCAAGGGGTGGATAACGTGGAGTCTGGACAATGTAGACCTTGTGCTCAAAGAACTGACAGGGCTAACACCTTCTTATCTCTGGTGTGACCCAGGAGAGAAAACTCATCTGGACAGCACAGGATGCGTCTGTAGAGGGGGAAGTCTTGTGAAGACAGGGCTTTCTGCTCAACATGTGAAGCTAGTTAGTTTCTTTGGTTTTGGGGCCACTGTGTCCGATAATGACTTTTGCCTCATTATCCATGAAATGCATCTTAAAGTTCACACCCTGCATATGCTAATGAAGATTATCAAGATCATGCTAAACATGCACGACTATAGGACTCATCTTTCCACCCAAATCATGCTACACATCACCTGGGGGGGAGAGAAACCTGAGCATCGTAACAGCGGGGCGGGTCGTACTGATACCATGAACATAAAAGGGGAAAATAAGTGCCCCTAGAGACCTCTTTTTTCCCTGGAGAGAGACTTTTTCCCCCAGAGATCCACAGAGCAGCGCTCCTACGAACCAGAAACCCCAATTGGCCGGAACAACGCTGGAACCAGGACCGGCGATCTCTTTATCTCTCTCTCTCTTTTTCTCTATACCTCTGTTTCACTTTCTTCTCTCTTTTTCTTTTAAAGTTAAGTACGTAACGCAAGGCATACCTTACCACTCGCTATAATTCATGGTATAATTTGTTGTGTATCTGTTGCGAAGTAAAGCAAGGCGTACTTTACCACTTGCCACACTTTGTTTTACCGTTTGCCATAACTTGTTATATACCTAACCAATTATCGTGGACGTAGTTAAGACATATATTAATCACTGTGGGAATCTTATAAATGTTTTTGTACGGGCCTTGAGAGTTGTCTCACCTTAGCCCACACTGTTGGGGATTTGCGAATCTGAGTCACTTCCCCCCCTCTCTTGTGAGTGGGGTGTGACAATTCTGTACAAATACAGAACAGGTTACGCTCTCCGCCTGCAACAACAGAAAATCCCAATCAAACCCCTCCTGTTTAAAAGAGCTTTCTACGAGACAATCATGCCGTGATCTTCTTAACTATAAGCTTGGGCTATAGTGCTTTTATCGGTGGTGTTCCTCCACTAAAAACTCTGAAGTCCTTAATATATAGCTCATAAATAAAATGCTAGAAATGTGCCTTGGAATTCATGACCCCAAAATTATTAATAAATTTGCAGTAACATTTCAGCAGCTGACACCTCCTTTCAGGTGCATTCCCAGGCACCTGCAGGGAAACTAGAACAAAATACCGCTCCCAAACGAATGTTTCCGAAAGCCTAACCTGCGGCCAGCCTTTGCACGCTCCACACAGTTCATCATCCAGAGGCAACATACTACAGTAGAAAAAAGCTCCAAGGTAGAAATAGAGCTAGTGGCTAATTATTTGAAGGGAGGGGACGCAAGGGGTTGGCGAGATCAACGGTAGGTTATGGCCCACCACGGTGGTGGTGGGGAGGACAGCAATCCGTGGTGGGTGGGTCACACCTCTCCTGCAGAGAAGCTCTTGCAGGAGCTGGAAGGAGGTGGAAGCCATCCCACCCCACTCGAAATACAGCTATTTTAGTTAGGGTTTGCCACAGGGAAAGGCTTTAGCCAAATTTTTATCGTTAGGCTATATTAGAAGAAAAGCTTATGCTATGGTAGTATAAATGTCTAAGTGAGAGGCACATTTTCCAGGGACCCACAGTGGGAGCAATTTGGGAGCAATTCCTGTATCTTCTATTACAGAAAAGGGACCTCGCGGTTTTTTGATTAATCCTATCCTTTCTGCAAAGCAAAATGGTAATCTTAAGAGTGGTTAAAAAGCGTGGTTGATGTGTAACGGGACAGCATCCAGCACATGCAATCCTACCTCCCACGCAAACCGTCCTCCACCACTCAAACCCAGGGACTGCAAAAGCCTGTAAGCTGCAGGAACGCATCTTTTGCATTTTTATCTCAGCTCACTGCAATCCATGTGGATTCTCATCAATATTTAGTCTTAAAAAAAAAATCAGTTAAATCCATCATAAATATTAAACGCCAGAGTATACTGGCAAGTTTCCCTGAAAACAAACTTCAAAAAATAATCTCAAAAAAAGATGTCAAGGCCCTTGGGAGAACTGACACTGGCATGTCATCAGATGTTGTCTTATAAAGCTAAATTAAGCATCTGACCAGAGTTTAATTTCTGTTAAAACTTATGCTAATTTAAATTGCTTTAAATTTAATTAAAAATGCTTTTGTATAGAGATAATAATGTAACTCTGTTAATTAGTATCAAGTGGCATCTAGAGGGCATATTTAAAAACTAATCTGGAGAATAAATAGAGTTAATTAACAGTCGGAATAATGCTTTATGATTGTCTTTTGTTTATAAATGCTATAACATTCAATATGCTATTAAATGAAATTGGTAATTAACATATATCAAAGTTATTTTTTAAAACTCCTTTAACTAAAGTGTATTTCTTACGCACCATTTTTCAGATGGTCTGAGCACGTTTCATTTGCGGAGGGAGGGAGGAAGGGAGGAGGAGGGAAGGGGAACCGCTGTATGACGTGCCACATACGAGTTCAATTAGGACCAGCTCATTCATCTCCCATAACGCGGACCGTATGTGTTTACGAGCCCGCGGGGGACATCCAGCGAGGCATTAGCTTGTGTCTCCGTGGTGTTTGCCAAAGTGCACTGCAGACCGTGGCAACGGTGAGCGCGGGGAAGGTTTGCCCTTTATGCCAGGCACAACCCCAGGAGCAGCACCGCGGTGCCGTTTAGCGGGAGGAGAAGCGGCAGATTCTGCCTCTGAAATCTAAGCCTTGCAAAAGCAGCGTCGTGGTTGTGGTTGTGAGGAATGAGAACGGCTCCGAGGTTGGCTGTAGCATCTTTCAAAAGACCATGAGATGCTTAAATACTACAGGAGTGAGGCTTGTAAAAGAAAGTGGTGCTAAGAGTGAGGATGTGCTGCCATCGACCCCACCACGGGAGCGGAGGGGATGGCCGGGCAACTGCAGGCACTGGCAAATGAGCTTGGAAGAAAAAGGGCAGACCGAATTTGGCATAAGGCTCTGTTTCTGCATGACTTTTGTAGACAAACATGAGCTGCTTCTGAGTCATCTGGACCCGTGCAGCCGCTGAGCTCCCGGCTGGCTCTGGGTGAGGCGGAGGGAACGTGTGCTTGTGTCTGGAAAAGGTTGTGTAGATGTTACCAGAGCTGACCACGGTCAAAGGGCTGCCCTTGTACTCAGACAGAAGTTCCCATTATCCTCCAATCTCTCCCGTGCTGACAGGTTTGACTGGATTCACTACAGCAAATAAAATCGCTGAAGTACTCTACATCATGTGTGAAAAGCAGAGGGGATCAACTCTGTCTTTCTGTGTCCTTTAATGGTTAAAAATCAGAAATAACCCCCCAAAATACAATTAAAATAAAAAGCACTTTCATTTGGTAATCTGCACTACCCACGCTGTGCAATTTTTTGAAGCACCATCAAATGCAGCACATGTCAGTCACACCTTGTGTGACTTCAACACATTGTCAGTCTCACCTCTGTGCCTGGCAAGATCATGGAGCAGATCCTCCTGGAAACTCTGCTGAGGCACACAGAAATCAAAGAGGTGATTGGTGACAGCCAGCATGGCTTCACCAAGGGCAGATCATGCCTGACTAATTTGGTGGCCTTCTACGAAGGGGTNGAGGTGTTCAAGGCCAGGCTGGACGTGGCCTTGGGCAACCTGGTCTAGTGGGAGGTGTCCCTGCCTATGGCAGGGGGGTTGGAACTCGATGATCTTCAAGGTCCTTTCCAACCTAAACCATTCTATGATTCTATGATTCTATGATTCTATGTCCTACTTGTATTTTTTTTTATATATAATTCTTTGTATTCCCCCCTTTTTAATGCCTTGCTAATGTTGAAAAATCCTTTAGATACCCAGAGCAGAGTCCATTTCAAAAGAGGAAAGCACCTCTTTTCTCATGACAAGGCTTCAGCATTACTTTGTAGAACAAACTTTCAGAACCAACTTTGAAGAGCGTACAAAGAAAGAAAGCAATTATCATTAACAAGATTAAAAGCTCGCCACAAGCCCAATAACTGCCGCTCTAACCTCTGTGAGATGACTTTCGTGCCAGATTGCAGACATACACTTCCTTCTATAACAAGTACGTGTTCAGCAATAACAAGAACAAGTTGAGATTATTTACATAGCGTAGATAGGTGTCAGCAGACACATACTGACAGCACCTGAGATCCCAAACACCAGAAAAATGATCAAAGGAATTCGTCTGTGTACTACAAGTTGGACTAGCCTCAAGTGCAGACAAAAACACTGGAAGAAATACGAACATATGGTATAACACTTCCCAGCATGGCAAACAGCCATGGCAAACACTTTTGGAGATAAAATTAGATTGGGGAAGCAAAGCTGGAGAAAAACAAAGCCAAGCATGAACTGTGAAAGCATTTCAGCTCAAGGTCATGGAAATACTTGCCATGTAACATCACCAGTGGTATCATTCTACCTTTTCTTTTCTGACAGATTTGCGTAAGCCAAATAAACCCCGAGAAACAGCTGCAGATAAAAATGAAAGTGCACTACAGTGGTTAGCAATATTTTTGATGCTGTTTATTCTGGAGACTAAAACAAGGCAGAAACTCAAAATAACTATCAAAAATAATTGCCGGTTTCTCCAAAGTCCAAAGTAAATAAAAAGCAGTAGTTTTCTAAGTATAGAACCTGAACAGGAGTACTTTCAACTTGTAAAGAAAAGTTTTGGCATTGTTTTTGAAGAACCAATCATATAAATCTCTCTCATTTTATGGTCTCCAAGAAAACACTTAAAAACTGTTGCTTCCTGACTTCATCAACCCGGCACAAAGACTGTACAATTAAGTAGCTCTAAAGGGTGCAGTGTGAAGGGAGATTTGTGGTAGAACACAGATTGTGACAAATGCTCCCCAGCTCTGTAACACTGCAGGAACTTTGAATGGTCCTTTTCAAAGTTTTAAGCTAAAAAAGATACTGTTAATTTTGTGAAGTTCAACATTCATCCTATAATCCTATTCATCCTATAAAACTCACCTAACTTTGCACAGCTGGTGACTGAACTAGTCCAGTATGTACCACCAGCGACCTGCAAAGAGCTACACTGCCCAGTCTACAAACAGGAACCATCTAGAATAGCATGACATCACGTAACAAAAAATGTTAAGGGTTGAATACAAAGTGCCATTTATGATGGTTAGACTCTGAGACGCTCATTTTAAGCTCCTGTAGATTATACATAGTATACTAATACACTATGTAGCATGTAGAAATAATAATAATGAAAAATAGATCATTCTAAGCTCCTTCATTGATCTCTCTGTTTTTAGGAGGTTACTAGAGACGTAAGGAACAATTTGGAGCGAACAGATGCATCCAAACCAAGCCATTAGAAGACAGGTATCGGTGCGGGCACCGAGACCAGCGGCACTGCTATGTGACTGACTGCCAGCAGCGCTCGCTGCCCAGTCTGGTCCCACAGGGAAACATTCGCGAACAAATCTTCGACTAGTCAAAGGGCGGGGATTGAACTGGAGAGCTAGAGAATTAAAGACCCAAGGAGGTAATTTCATACAACTATCATATACATTTTAAAATTTTACAATTACCATAACTGCTTCTTGTCTCTAAAAAAAGAGAAATAAATACCCAAACAAACAATAAACAGCCTCCACCCCCTAAACTCAAAGTGTATCCCCAGTTTTTAATAGGAGCTACTGATGTAAAGCCTAGCAGGCAGGACGGCGGGGGAGGCAGACCCTGCACAGGCAAAAGGAGAGCTCAAGAAGTCCCCTCTGTATGGAAAGGCAGACGGGGAGCGGTGGCATTGGTAAGGTTGGCCTCTCCTCCCGTGCACAGGACACCAAACCCTCCCCACAACACAGCTGAAGGCGGCTCAGAGATGCACAACGTTCTCTTGCATGTGGCTGAGGAAAGATACCTGGTATAAAGGCCACCAAACTCTCCAGAGAATTAGTGCGGGGTCCTAATTCATGTTGACTTTTTCACTCCTTAGTGTTTGCTTTAGAATGAAGGAGGAGCTGGTGAGAGCGGTGCGATCAAAACCACGAAGCCTGAGGTTTCCCTGCACACAGTGACTGCAGCCGTGGAAGCAGCAATCCCTCACTGTCCTCCACCCCACTCCCAGGAGATAAAATTGTTCCGTTTCCAAAGCTAGTGTTAAAGCTACTTCACTGAGCCAGACAAACCACTTCCCACTTCCAGGGGAGTTTCTTCTGGAGGGGAAATAACACATTGTGCGAGCTACGAAACGCCTCAGATAGAAACTCCTGGCCATTATCTGTTTGGGGAAGATTCAAAGCAATAAAGACAGCGAAAGGCTTTATCTCCAAAATAAGCTTTCCGCAAGCATGAAGGAAAGTCAGGCAAAACGATTCTAAAATTTGAAGAGGCGCATATTAAAACAGTGATTTAGTGAATAATCCTTTACCTAAAACTCTCAACCTCTCCGCTCCAACCACCACTTCGTTGTCATCTGCAGAAAACAGCAATTTTCCAGAGAGGGTTTTCACCTCAAATTTTTGGCTGTGTGCTTCCACCGCTTGGGGACCTAGAGGGAAGAAGAGATTTAGCACAACCTTTTAGTGACAAGTATAAGCAAATCACATAGTAGCTTCATACATTTAATAAACTCATCTGCTGAGATTGTCCTAATAGCTCTGCAGGTACAACCTGCATCTGACACATCGGGCTGGGAGGTCGGTGCTTTCCCGAGGGTGACCTCTCGTTAGAAAAGGGCACTGTTTTCTACCCACATAACAACCTCTCAACTATTTCTACTTATGTTTTTGTTAATGCTTATGTGTGTCCTAAAATCACCGTTAAACTTGGGAGAGCTGGGAAATTTTTAGGAAAAGACGGACCCACATGTGACACAGCAATGCCTATACCCAACCATGCAGCGAGTATCGGTGCATCAAGAATTCCCAGGTACATTTTGCTTGGACTGATGCTGTGGTGTAAAAGATTCCTGGTTTTCCGCCTATTAAACATACTTGGATTAAAATGATATCAGTGTCATGCACAGTCCGATTTAAAAAAAAAAAAAAAGCCAAACATCACCACTGGAGCAACAGTTTTCTTTTAGACCGTTTCGCCCCTGTGCAGGCCAAGACGAACGGCAGGCTCTCCCACGGTTCAGAAAGTTTTTAGACGAATAAAACTTTCCTTTGTAGCTCTAATTTCAATTCTGGTGCCTCTCCTGCAGGCTGCTGTGCACCGCAGCACTGGAAAGCCTCTGGCGACGCGTTCTGTTGTGGAGCCTGATAAACATCAGCTGCCTGAACAGCGATTCAGTGCAGGTCTGGGGCTCAAAGGCTGCCAAGAGCAGACCCCTCGGTTACACGACGAGGCTAAACTTCGGCTAAATCAGCATCTACCAGCCCTGTGCAACCAGCCCAAGCCACAGCCTCCCCGGAATATGCTACCGCACGAGGCAGGCGATCGGACTTTGCATTATTTCTGGCCATCTTCCTGACTAGTCCGATATCTCAAACAAGAGAAATAAGACCTGAAAGCCAGTATTTTCTTACAGGCAGGTTCAAACTTCACTATGCTCAGTGGCTGCACGGGTCATCTGTCCTGGCATCAGGGCACACAGAGAATCGCATGCGTGGTTCGCACTACGGAAAAGTGGGGCTATGCCGAGATCCCTGGAAACACTTAAAAATCTTGCAGCCATTCTGAGAAAGTCCAGCATTTTCGAGCTTTAAGTTTGATTTGTATCTTGCTAATTAGCTGCTTCCCTATTCATCTCTGCAACACGCACTACATGGGACCGCGTCTCTGCTCCGCTCTGAAACAAAGCTGCTGCCGAACGCAGAAATGAGCTCAATAACCAGAAGATCACACCGGGAGACATCGCTGACTGCGTCCTCCCAAGCCCTCATGAAATGGAGGTGCTTAAGTGAACCAAATACCCTCTTGAAAATATATGGAGAACCAACAAACTAAACACGTTCATTCTGAATGTGAGATTCAGGGAGCTTGGGGTTGAATTTATTTCCTTCCTTCAGGCAATTTTCATGCGTGCTGCTTAAATCATTGCTTACTGAAGCTGCATATTTAATTATTTAATACTGTGACTAGAGGCCAAGATGTTATATAAGCAAACCAAACAACCCGGTCTCACGTAGAAACAACATGTTTATGGATTACTGGCTCTGCCACACAGCAATACCTCTCCCGGTCCCTCGATAAATCTCAATAAATAAATATCTATCCTATATCATATACATAAAAAATATATTAGCATATATAACACGTTAGGCTCTTTCAACCCAAATTACACATGCATTCATTCAAAGGCTGCTGCACACTGGGGATTTATGAAACACCCATTTCCCCATCAAACCCACTAATTCTTTGGAGCACGAGAGCGTTCTTCATCAGCAGAACGGCACAGGGAGCTCTAAACTGCAAAGTGTCCCAACCCAGCCACAGTTAATCAGCGAGTTCCCAAGATCTCGGGCAAGTTAGAAGTGTCTCAGAAAAAGCCTGTGCCTGTTACAACAGAAATGTCAGCCTGCACGTGTTCTTCTTGACCCTGAAATCGTACAACTAATGTTTCTCTCTCTGGATTTGCTTTCAAATGAAAACGATGGTCTGCTTCGTTATCAGAAAGCACCAGCCAGCTGCCTCTCCAGCATGGCTTTCATGTCTCTAGCTTTGTTTCTACAAAGTGGAGTGAAGTTTTCATTTGTACTTCACAAGACAGCTGGACTCCCCTCCTGCGTGCCGTCTAAAGCCAACGCAGCATCCCACAACACACCCGCCTTCGCCCCTCCTTAATTCTTCCACGCAGCCTTTCCCCCTCCTTACCTGTTACAAGGCGACTAAGGACTTTAGTCTTCTCATTGAGGATGTTCACTGTCACATTTCTGGCAGACTGGAAGTACAGTGGGTTGCCCTGGAACGAGACCATGAGAGCAAGCGCATGAGACGGGGACGGCTGCCCAAGACCAGCCTGCTTGAGACACCTGGAGCTTTGCCTAACGCTGCCGGGCGACTGCTAACGGCCCCAAGGTTGGGCGCGTGGTGGAGGTGCAGGCTGCCCCGCAGTAATTTTTATGGGCCACAGTAAAAGCATAGTCCACACCTCTGTTTGGCCCAGATAATGTCCCAGCAACTAGCCTGGGTTTAGGGATCGTCAGCTTTATTGCCAGTATAAGCCAACCAACCTCTTATTTTAAAATGTGCAGGTGATACGGGACCTGACCTAAGCTTCCTGAAGGTCACAGTGTTTTGGGAGAGTGGCTGACTGCAGCAGTGCTTTTCGGGGTCAAATCTGCAATATTACACCCAGCTTCAGATGTGTCCCAATGGGTGACCGTGTCTGCCTACCACACTGGCACACGAGTGAGCCGTGCCCAAGGGCTGTGAACGAGAAAACCTTATTAACACGTAGAAAGTGCCTTTGATCTCAAAGCACTTATGAACCATCTGGTACATACCTCCATCACAGTCCAGTTTGGGATGCCAGCTTGGGACCAGACCCATCCCATCAGGTCTGGAGGTACGCAAGACATGAAGTCTTCCCTACTCCCCACTTGACCACACAGATTTCTGCCCATTTTTCTTTTTTTTTCTTTAAATATACCTCTGAGAGAAGAGCTAGAGCAGCTGTTAACACACAGGAGCCCCACAGCTACCTGGCAGCATCCATCTCAGGTATTTCTCCCGCAGAGCGAAGCCAAAGAAAACCCACAGAGAAAACCATCTGGCTCCTTCTGTGTGCGAACGCATCCAAGACACCCGGGAACTCATGTTTTCCACAGGCAGCCCCAGTCCACACAGTTGGCTTCTCCAGGGCTATTAGCCACCTACAGCACTAGCACAGGGTGACCCCAACTTAAATCAGCCAAAAATCTAACGTGCGAGGTGGAAATTCACTGCCAGTATCTCTTCACAATGTCTAAAGCAGGCAGATGATTAAATTAATCAACTGAGTAAGCCATAGGATCGGTAGAGAGGATAAAATAGCAAGAAAACCAGCAAAGAGTTAAAAATTTTATGTCCATGTGCTTCATGCACCAAAGTCTCTTTCCAGCGTTTCAAAATCTTTCCATTAGGAATGAATAATCAGGATGGGGATGGAGGATCGTGTAGGTCAGGAGTGTTCTCCTTGCCTCCTGAATTTATAAGAAACATAACTAATATTTGCATTGATGCCGTTTTTCTGGATCATGGCAGAAGGACGAGGCTGTCTGCATATAAAACATAACAGGAGCACAGGAATGCACTCATGGGAGTCCTGTGATGGACTGGAGCTTCAAGGAACACTTCTAGTGATGGGTGAACAATTCCCAGCAGCGTTTGCCGAAAACAAACCTCAAAAACCTAAAACAAAACCAGCTCCACATGTGACCAAATATTCACAATAACTACATTTGTTGCCTCAACTATTCGTGCTGCATTCACCCATGGAATCAGCCCTTCAGCAAAAAAGGGGGGAGGGGGGTTTATTTGATCAATTATAACTAGATCATCATGGCTACATTCAGACTATTTACAGCTAAACAAAAATAACGAAAAGAAAGAATTACACTTAATCATTTCCAGACCTTGGACAAGTTTGAGAAACTCTTGGTGCCTCTGTCTCCTCATACACTAAATGAGGACAAATCATCCTTATATACCTCTGTGATGTGTTTGACAGCTTAAGTAATATAGTACATGAAACTGAAATATGATTAATAAGCTAGAAGTAAGGAGCAGTGGTAATGACTAGTAATGATTTTGCTCTTTTTTATTAATTTTTATTTGTGATCTTCTAGAACCTAGAAATTACTGTTGATTACTATTTTATGGTTAACAGCACAGAAAAAAAGATGGCTTCACTTGAATACCCACTTGCTCTGGTATTAATTCTCCACAGCCCTGATCAGGGATCTAATTTGAACACCCCCAGTGACAGCAGTTTACTGCTACATTTCCATCTCACACTGAGAGATGAAGGATGGTTTTCAAGGCAGATGATAGCTACAATCTGCATTACCTATAGTCATAGATGAGACTATAACTGCGTCATACGAAGCACAGAAAGGTCACATTTTTGACTTGCACTATTTGACTTTTGTTTATGGAGGTATGCAAGTGGATAGAGTGTTTTGAAAAGGCCAGGAAACCGTCTAGTCCAAATTCAGGTAGGAAAAATCATTCAGTCCCCATGGCTTTAAAACTCTGTTACTGATCTGCGTAACAGGAGACCGCACTACAGAAGCACTACAAGATAAGCCAAGTGGTTCATACAAAAAGAGTCACAGGAAAAGTTGCTCCGAAGAAGCCTTCCAAGAGAAGCTAAGAGCTGTTATCCACCTACGAAAGACTTAAAATACACAATCAGACCTTGGAACGCTTACCCCACCACAGTCATCCCATTCACTGATTCAGAGCTCAGATTCATGCAGCCTTCAAAAAACTAAATTTCCCTAATGGAAGAGTTATGTTTTTATTGGTCTGCAGGGAAGGAACATTTCAAGCACTTAATGCAATGCCCGCTCTCATTTCCATAATTCTTCTTCCATTAACAAATGAAAAAGAGCTGAAAAAATTACTCCCTTTTGCTGAAAATTCTGCAGATTTTCTGTCCATCATCTTCTGTTTACAAAGGTAACAACACCGACATCTTTTACACACTGAACAGCTAAAAATGTTTCCTCTGCTGCAAGCTTGGTGATGATGCCAGCTTCTTTCCATCACACAGAAAAAAATATAATTAAAACATTAAAAAATTCTTAAAACAGTTAGAAATTATAACTGAAAAGACAAAACCTTTCACTTTTCTTACACTTTCATCTTATCATGACACAAAATTAAGTATTCTGATGCACATGAGGAAGTGGAAATTTAGGTCAATGTGGCATCAGCACCACAATAAAAATAATTATGCAGTGAAGTAATATTCTCATAAACTGTCATAACACTTGATAGACCTAGAGTTAGAATATCAGCGTGCAAGAAATAAGCACGTCTGACTAATTATAACACTGTAAGTATGAGACACACCACATTTCTGAAGTATAACATGCAACAATCCAGTTCCGAATCTTTGCAGATAAATAATGTTACAGAAATAAATATGTCTTACTCTTGGGATTGATGCAAAGAAAATGGAAGTGAATGGAAAACTGGATTAGTATTATTTTGGGTTCAGAAAAGTAGGGAAAATAATCTTTTTCTCTTCGTCTACCTTTTTCTCTCCAAAAAGGTTCCACCCAATTCTTCAGAAAAGTACATTTGAGATAAAATACATCCGATAGCGTCGATCACACAATGACCCAACGTATTTCGCTGCCTGCGTGTTATCTGATGTACTGAGAAATCTCCTTCTCTGCCGTTTGTTCTGTTCCCTCTCATCACAAACACGACGACAAGGTTTCCCCGCACCTCTCTCCGCAAGAGCAGACGCTGCTCCCAGCCCACGTGCTGCCACTGACTTGCTCTTTATGCCCAGACTCGGCTCTTACGCCTTTGACCTCTTTACAACAACCCTCTATGAACTGTGTTGTGTCAGCAGAGTCCCAGTTCACGTCCATCTTAGCCATCCCATTGCACCGCACTGAACTACAGCCTTTAATTTAACTTCCTATGCAACTCTGCAAATTAAATCCGTGGTCACCTCCTTTCCAACACTATTTTACGTTATTGTTTCTTTCCAGTGGTTCCTTTGATCATTTGGCTGGAGAAACTGAGGTAGAGACATGAATGGGAGTAAGATGCATTTTTTTTCCCTTCTGGATGTTGTCCTGTTCGCTTCTGATTTATTTCAAGCATTTTTCTTGCAGGACACTGATGGAGGATCCCACCCTGCGCTGGGCTGCAGCTCCANTTTATTTCAAGCATTTTTCTTGCAGGACACCGACAGAGGATCCTTTCTGGGGGCAGGTGAGGCTGGCATCTTCTAAGGACTCCTTGGGTTGGTTATCTACTTCCAGCCCACCACGAATCTACCATTCACCTCTGCAGGAAATCCTACCGAGTAAATACATCATTCTGCCTCTTACTCCAGCCCCTCACTGGCAAACCCAATGGCTTAACAATAGTGCAAATGTTTGTAGACACACAAAAGAAGTTGCCACAGCTACTCAATATATTAAAACGTTGGACACATGCTGCAGAATAAAGAATGTGAAAAGTGCAAAATCATGTCAAAACAGTATAGCTTGTTTCTTCACTAAGCAGTGAGGTATCCAGCAAAACATTGAAGACTTTGCAAAAGGTATCGACTGATTGTTTGCCAAGTTAAACACATGGCAAAACAAGCCCCGACAGCTCCCTAGCTCTCTGTCTTCGGCTCACTTTGGAAGAGATGCTAAAACCTCCTAGATCAGAGACTAAAACAGAAAAAGCACTTTGACTGACAACCTTAATTTGCAGCTGAAGCACCCCCAACCAGTGCTGTCTTTAAGGAAATTCAATACTTTAACAGATGTCCTCAGACTGTTTTAGAGAATTATTAAAAATATTTGGAAATCCTTTTAAATTTTAACAGGCAATTTGAAAATA
Organism: Anarhynchus alexandrinus; assembly: GCA_008711295.1. Lineage (NCBI taxonomy): Eukaryota > Metazoa > Chordata > Aves > Charadriiformes > Charadriidae > Anarhynchus > Anarhynchus alexandrinus. The sequence continues at coordinate 7,822,713 of VUYV01000010.1, read as the reverse complement.
ATGCATCACAGTGAGCGTGTTTGCAATCTGGATGGTCAAACGGAGTAGCTTTGATTTGATCCTGTGGATTCAAAGACTTCACACAGTAAGCGCCAGTGAAACTTGTGGAAATAAGGGAAACGGTGAATTTCCTGCAGGCTTGACGAAGTAAAGGGAAAAATTAAAATATTAAAGCATAATGCAGGTTGGCAAGGAGCAGTCTATGGAGAAGCCACTCCATTTTCCTGCTCAACTGTACCTCTTGCTGACATTACAGAAAGCAAACACTGCCCTATACACAGCTGGACTGTCAGAGGGCAAAAGCTGGTTTTCTTTATACGGAGCAGCCAGCCCACGATGAGAGCAAAAGCCTCATAGCCACAAGCAGCACATTCACTCGCCTGCTCCCTTGAGGGCTGTTTTAAGGAGCTGCAGATAGAGGGGATGTATTCGTGTGGGTTTTAACAAATATACTCCTTTCCTGAAGTCCAATCAGTCCTACTATACCAGCAGCTAAATGTGATAATAGCAAAACCCAGCAATGACACTTACCCTTTGGCATTGCGTTTTCCATCGGTAGGGACAACAACTGCACAAGGCAACGTGTCACAGTTTTGTCTGTTCATTGCCCGTTAACGGAGACGCAAAGCAGTCATTTCAGGGCACAAGACGCCCTTCACCCAGAATGGCAAACTTTGCTAATGAAAAGTCACAAAAGCATCACCTCTGCCGTACCTCCCAATGTAACCAGACCCAGCAGCACACGCTGCCCCGACACTGCACTGCCTGCGAGCTCATTTTTAGAGTTGTCGGGCATGTCCTGACACCTACCGGGAAAGGTGACTTTTTAACCCTTACTCTTGTCATTTTTGGTCGGTGGACACAGATGTGCTTAAATTAGTATCCCTGACCCAGTTTTTCATGTTCCCGTATGACTTGCTCATCCTTCAAAGGGAAGCACCAGTAACACCCTCACTGCGTGACGCTAAACGCAGAGTTTCCTATCCACAAAGATCTCCCGAACATGTGTGAGCACACAGGCAAAAAAAAGAGACCTGACCCTGAGTGTGCATTTCTTTCCCCCACTCCTGCCGTGAGAACGGAAACTCCTTTGAGGAGTGTCTGACGCTGGAACAGCCCCCATAAAACAGAGAGTTGGGAGGAAACAATGGAGCAAAAAAACTTCAGAATCGGTAACAGATGCTGCAGAGATCAAGCAACTGGCACGGCTGTGAATCACAGCAAACCTCACCAGAACATTGTACGGATATTGTGCACCTCCCGAAAACCAAACAGCGTCCAAAACACTGGACAGCATCTTCCTTTGGCTGTGAAGAAGACAAACTTGGGAGTATCTAGTGAACCCTGTCCCCAGATCCCGCTTGGAAGAGCAGCCTGGCCTTCATCTATGTCAACAGAAAATCCAGACTTCAGGCCAGACTTGCAAGCCAATGATGACTCTTTCTATTTCAAAAGTAAACCCGAGAGCTCGCCCTCCTGTTTCTGATCTAGCTCCCCACAGCAAGAACAAGATTTTGCCCAGAAGCCTCCTGGCACAAAAATTTAAGTCATGTAGCTAAATCTCTAGGTGCTAGATTGAAAACATCCCTTAATATGATTTGAATGTACTTTTTGTCATTTAATCACCGAGTCTCTTTTGATCTTGATTTTGTCCTTCAAACAGTTGAATATAATGTTCGTGTAAATAAATCCCTTTTTCAGTAAAACTTCTGATTTGACAGTGTAAGCTTTTTATAGCAGAATGAAAGCAAACCGTGAATGGAATTGGAAACAAACAGATTAAAACAAATGCTACAAACTGTCCCGGTATGTGCTATATTTGTGTCTAAAGATGATCGCTTTTAGGACGAGGCAATAGGTCCAGTGCAGAGATAAAATGTAGGCTTCATCCTCTTCTTTCAAGAAATAAACTCTTTTCACAAGTGTAACGCAGCCAGGTCATGTAACCTGGACCAGTAACGGAGCTGATACACCCCTGACCTGCAACTGGCACCCAAACGACATAAATGTAGTATCATGAGCTGACTTAATGTGCCGTGTTCCAACTTCTGACACCTTATTAAGTATTCAAATGCTTCAACCCCAAAAATTCACAGAATCACAGAATGGTCAGGGTTGGAAGGGACCTCTGGAGATCATCTAGTCCAACCCCCGCTGCCAGAGCAGGGTCACCTACAGCAGTTGCACAGGACGGCGTCCAGGCGGGTTTGGAATGTCTCCAGAGTGGGAGACTCCACCACCTCTCTGGGCAGCCTGTCCCTTCTTTTATGCAAACAAGGTACAGTCATGCAAACAAGGTATGTCTTACAGTACCATGAAGCTCAGAAAATACCGTGGTCCCACCGAACTTGACACATTTTAATGGCACAGATAGCGCACATGTTGTTCTACGTCCAATACCACAAACCCCACTCTTCTATGGCATTTCTTGAAGTTCATTTTAATATCAGTAGAAACAAAAGATAAATTTCCCACAGCTACATTAAAGCAATTACATCTCTGACTCTTCTTTTAAAGCACAAAGGAGGCAGGTCTGTGATGTGAGATCTAAATGCCTGGGTTCTGCTTTTGGATGACTACCCAAGGGGCTTTGTATCCTTCAAAGTGATTTATTTCTGGCAGTCTAGGGGTTTCTCTCTTTAGAAGAACATGTGTAATAATCTCATGAACACAGTGCTTCCAGAGAGTGGCTGCTTCTTAAAGATGCCTAATCAGCTGCTTTGCAGCCGAGATTCTTCTGAAAATTAAATTATACCATATCTGATGACATTAAAAACAACACTGAAAAAATCTCCAAGACATTACATCTGCCTCCACTCCTTTGCCATTCCTTTTTCTTTTTCACTCCTTTGACTTATAATATAAGGAAAACTACAGATGACATGATGAAACCAATAGACATACACACGAAAATAAAACACAACCGTGCATGTTGAAGTTCTATTCAGTGTCCAGGGGGGTGGGAAATCTGGATTTGTAATGTCTGAAGGCTGCTGCACACTTACAAAACTTTCTGTATTTGTAAGACTGAACTGAGCATTACTGGCTTGGGAAAAAATGCGATGCACTAAGCGTGCTCAGTGCTAGGAATCCTCTGGCAAGACACCCTTAGACAACATCTGAAATGAAGAGAACAGCACAACTTGTAAAATGACCGAATAATTCTGAAAATGCTTCAAGCACCTCACTGCAGAGCTCACCCAAAGGTGTTATACCAGAGTCGATCAAATGTGCGCCGATGAATAACTTGGCACCACTGGGGAATGGCTCTCCCTCGTTCAAACCAAGCAGGACTCGAGAAACTGTAATGCTCGTAAACAGAATGTGGTCCTAAGTTCTCAGCACACTGATCACCGCTTCCAGTAAAAGTTAAGCAAGTATTCACTAACCACTTCCATTTACTTCAATTCTTCCACAGCAATACCAAACAGCAGTAGCTGCTCAGTGGCAGCTCCCACCGATCTGATCCTCATCTATAGGAGGTGGTGAAGCAGCGGGACTATGGATTTGTGCTAAGTTATAGCCTATTTTCTGCCTCGGGCTATCCTAGTCATGGTCAGACTCCAGCGGTGACAGAGCTCCTGCTGAAGTGCACATACTGTAGGCAGGCACAGGACCGTAGCAGAGAGGGAGAGAAAAGAAGAGAGCTCTGCTCAGGTTTAAAATATTCTCAACCATCCAAGTATAGAGCTACTCCACTGCTCGTAACTTCTGCTCCAGATGAGTGTGCAGACCTCTCTTTGTGTGTTTTCATTTTTATGGCCTTTCTGGTATGCATACTGCCTGCCTTAAACATCTTTTAAAACGGCTGGTAAATCATACCTCACTATCTAGAAAAGGCATTTGATGACAATATTAAAATTATACAGAACTAGTAATTTCTGACTTACTTTCTCTTACTATCAGCGTTACTCGGACCATAGTACAACCAGAAACAGTTAGGATCTCACTCAGTTGGTGAGGTGAATGCACGTTAAAAGAGTACATACGGTTAATACTAAGAAAGGCACAGTAATATTTTGCAAAAGTCTGATTCAGCAGAGACACTCGGGTTCTGCAACGCTCACAGCACCTTTCAGGCATTTCGTTACCGCACTGCAGAACGCCAATTTATATATCCAGATATTTTTCCCCGAGAAGGCTAATAACTTGGCTATCTCTGAACATTGCTTTGAAATTATAACTTTGCTGCATGTCATGGATCGCTTACTTCTTGTATTAGATTATAAATGGCCATGCCAACTTACGTGTGCATGTGCAGCACGAAACACAGGCAAGATCCTAGCAGAGGCCCCTGGTGTTACTGAAATTCAGCTGCTGCTAATAAGAAGAAGGGAAAACATTTCCATCTGTCTGGATGGGGAAAAAGAATTCATGAGTCTCTGATTCATCCGCATCCATATGCTGATATGTAGACAATACTTATGGACACATAGACATATGCGAGGTAGCCAGCAACAGAAATCAAATCAATCACAGATCACAGCATGTGATTTGCCTAATTATGAGTAACACCTCACATTTTTCATCTACGCAAAAAGCACTTTGTGAACGAGCAGATGGCATTGCTATGGGATGGCACCATCCTCGACAGTTGCAGATGCAGAGCATTTACACAGCACGCTGAAAAAATGACACAACACAAGCTGCTTCCTGGGAAAAAGATTCAAATTGAACAAGTGTCACCAAACAAAATACACGTATTTATTGATGTTCTGAACTTATCTGATCCAGCCTCTCTCCTCAAATCAAATACGTACGCGCAGGCCAGGGAGTGATGCTATCTAGACATCATTAAAGTCTCTCAGAGAGAACTGTCACATGAGCTGCCGCGCACAGAGAAGCGGAGATGCAGACCAACTCGAGTCTAGTTCCAACCCGCAAACAATTTAAATCCACACAAGCAGAATCAATAGGAAGAAGCCCTGCAGAGAAAGCAATTACACTGCAAAAGCAACTATATTACAGCGCGGTTACGGCTGGAAGGCAGGACGCAGAAGGCCATCCTCACTTCTGTGATTACCCAGTGGAGTTCTCTCCAATGCATCTGGCCTGTGAAATGACAAGGTTCAGCCCGGACATGTTCCCGCAATCAAAGCGTTTCTGTTTCTGGGCTTCTACTGCAATTATAAGGCTCTTCTTTACGAGACCCGTCCCTCAGGTTTGCTGTGCTCCATAGGCAAATGCGGGTCTGTGCGTCAGGAAACGGGTCTGAAGGGCTCGCTGTGCTCTCCTTGTCAATACCTTCACGGGAGCAATAATCTCCTTTCCTGGATCATGCAATTATTTATTCATTGGAGACTGTGCACTTGCCACTGTACAAGACACAAAGAGAAATAATCTGACCATTCCTGGTGACAGAAAATTCAGGTTTTCTATTCAAATTCTTGCTTTTATTTGTGGTTTGTCTGCATTTTTTCCCCCCAAGCTGCTGTAAGCACGTATACTGCTGTGACAGGTTTGAAGCAGCTATAAAATGATTGATGAAAACCATATTTTGGCCTTGTTGTGGGAATATTTATTGTAAAAATATACTCAGTTAACTCTGTATGGGCATATCTAGGAAAACGGGAAGGGCAGAAAAGAAAGGCTGGGCCAACGACTGTACCTTTGATACCAAAGTCATTTGATCGGCTTAAATTATGATACCGGGTTATGGGGTCACAGAAACGTTTGCACAGACTGCTTTTCAATAGCTTTTATCTAACCACGTTGTTTCTTCTGCTGAAATGATCAATACTCGGCTTTAAGAAGGATGCTCTGTGGGTCTACATGACTAGACAGAGGCGTCCTCATGGGAATAAACGCAGGGGCCAAACTCCGACCTGCGGTGCCATAACAGTTCATGTCTGAGGTAGTGTCAGCCAGGAACCGTCTCGGAGAGGAGGAACTGCAAACCTCCATCCGTCTCGGCGAGGCTGAACGTCTCGCAGCCGAGGCAGCCGTACACTTGAAAAGGTAAAATGACAGATGCAGCTAAGCATGTGACGTGAAATTGGACTGATCTGGAGGAAAGATGCTAAATCACGCTGGACGTTGCTACACCGAACACACGTGCCTACAGAGACAGCATGACAGCAAAGGTCTGATCAGTGGGACAATTGCCTGAGCAGGAGTAGGGTGCTCTGTGTTGGGATTTGACTGTATCTCATGGCTGCCATTCAACAGACACTCTTGAGTATTTGCTTCAGGGTGAAGAGAGGAGAGGAACACAGGGTATTGCCATGACACTGGGCTGATGAGCAAAAATACATCCCTAACCAAGACCCCTGGGGAGCCGGGGAGTGGTATTTCAAGAGACGTCAGGCTCGCAGAAAGAGCAGCAGATGCTTCTTCCATGCCTGGAAGAAGACAGGAATGTTGTTTGGGGAAATGGTGAGTAATGGCAAAAGCAGCCAAAGAGATTAGGATGTGTGAAGGTAAAATGGAGCACAGGGAGACATATAAAAGCCAAGGACCCCAAATTACTCTTTGGGCAATCAGCAGGGTGGCTCAGCCTATCTGGTTGTCTCCACTTTTAAACAGAAGGCATTTGCCTCCTGATGTTTTTATTCCTGAAGTTCTTTCAGAACTCTGGAGAAACAAAGCTGATGAGCGGAGACAGCCGACCAGCGGCTCCTACCAGGAAAGGGCGCAGAAGAGTCCCGCCTGTGTCTTCCCGTTTCTTCTACTTCAGCTGAGCTACGCTTCCCGGAATGCTGCACTACAGATAACATTGCAGAGAGAAACAAAAAGCCCGCTGCTCTCCCAACTGTGTACCAACATCAAGGTTCATCATAATAGTGTGGTGAGCAGGACTAGGGGAGTGATCGTCCCCCTGTACTCGGCACTGGTGAGGCCCCACCTCGAGTACTGTCTTCAGTTTTGAGCCTCTCACTACAAGAAGGACATTGAGGTGTTGGAGAGTGTCCAGAGAAGGGCTACAAAGCTGGTGAGGGGTCTGGAGGACAAGTCTTACGAGGAACACCTGAGGGAACTGGGGTTGTTTAGCCTGGAGAAGAGGAGGCTGAGGGGAGACTTTATCACCCTCTACAACTACCTGAAAGGAGGTTGTAGAGAGGTGGGGGCTGACCTCTTCTCCCTGGTGACATGTGATAGGACGAGAGGAAATGGGTTCAAGTTATGTCAGGGGAGGTTTAGATTGGACATTAGGAAACATTTTTTCACTGAAAGGGTTATTAAACATTGACATAAGCTGCCCAGGGAGGGGGTGGATTCGCCATCCCTGGAGGTGTTCAAAAAAAGGGTAGATGTGGTACTTAGGGACGTGGTTTTGTCAGGGTAGGTTAATGGTTGGACTTGATAATCTTAAAGGTCCCTTCCAACCTCAGCAATTCTATGATTCTATGATTTATAAATAACAGTTGGGATCTTAAGTAAACATGTATAGCAAAAGTCAGTTTGTAGTAGGAGCTGGGGATTTTGAGAGGTAGCAGAAGACAGATAAAATATTTTCGCTTGAAGCAACAGTAAATATGCAATAAAAGGTGCTTCTCAAGCCAGCAGCATTGACAACATACGTGCCCTTGCCCTGTGTAGCTTTTATGTCATTTAAACACTGAAGGATGCTTTGCAAAAAACTGGAGGACACAGGCTCTGAACGCTCGGCCCCAACAAGCACCAGAGGAAACGCGTTTGGGTTCATCCCATCAACTCGCTGTCTTCCAGCCATGGCTCCTTGGAAACCAAGTCACTAAATCAGCTCAGGTTGATCACTTACTCTTGACCTTTTACAGTAATTAGTGTGCGTTTGGATTATGGATTATTTGGCCATTGACTGTGTGGCTTCATCTGTGTGTACAACAGAACACTGGGTCTGCTTAAAGGGAAATATTGACTGCTCTAAGGTGGGGAACAGCTCTGCCCACTTTGTACTTCTATGTGTATGAAAACTTTGTACTTCTAACCTGCAAAATATACCTCAAAAAAAAAAAAAGATTTTAAGAAAAACGATGAGTTGTTCGCACTCTTACAGATCAACCTAATCAAAAGAAAGAAAACAGCTTTTGGCTAAGGAACAGAAAGCCTCGCTGGAGAGATACGCTTGTTCTGTCAGACAAATGACCTCTCTTCTCCCCTCAATCAACCCCATTGTCTGTAATTTTATTTATTTCTCTGCTTTTAAATATTGATGTCTTACAAAGCTTCTCATTGGAAAAAACACATCTTACTCTTCAGCTGTGCTGCCTTAGGCTGCAGTCCTGTCAGATCGCATCCAAGAGGAAGGCTCTTGGAAACGAAGACTTTCCAGGCACTGTGAAGAGCGATATGGATGATTCAGCGAACAGCACGCTTCTCTCCAAATCAGTAGCCACTCATTCATGGTGCCACGGGCAATCTTTTGCAGCTGCTGCCAGCTTCTTAGCAGAGAAGCAGAACTCAGATGTTAACCACTTTTATTTATTAAATGCCCCATGACAAATCCATCCCTTGTCTAAATCAAGAGACAAACAATGGAACGGTATATTGTTTTGCTCAAGGAGAAAAAGAACTAGAAGCAGAATACCAAGCTGTAGCTGGAAAGAAAGAGAAAGGAAAAAGCCTACGTCATAAAAGCAATTTCATTGCATAGTTTTGGACTGCAAATTAAGAATCCAACAAAGTATCCTGCACTGAATAAGATACCATACAAATCTTGGTGTGCATTTACTCACTATTTTCATAAACAGACAGTGATTTACAAATCACATTTTAGCACTGCTGCATTTGAAATAAACTTTTAAAAAAACCTTCTCTTCTAGACCAGAATGAAGGGCTTTCCAAAGGAAGATGTCTCCCTGTGCTTAGAAGGGACGGGGGAAGCTGGATGACAGCAGCACTGTACGGTTGATGCTATCTGGGGAACATAAGTGGTGAGAAGACAAAAGCCATGGATGCTTTTGCTCCATTCCTGCTCAGGGAAAATTCAAGGTTTGAAAGTGAGGAATGTCCTCCTATTCCATGAAAGGATGGTAAATAAGCATCATGCCCTGATGGATGAACAAGGAAGAGATACTGTGAGCCAAAACACCTTCAGTTTTCTTTCTGGTCCATGGATTATTCCCTTTCAGAGAGAAGCGAGGAGCAGACTCCCTGCTAGTACTTCATACAACCTGCCTCAGAAAATTATCCCACCTTTTAAGGCCAGACTGGAAGCAAACCTAAAAAGTCCATTGGACTCAGCAAATCAAGAGGAAGTCAATGGACATGTGATGTTTTCTACTGAAAGCCTGCAGAAAAAAATGAAAAAAGAAACAAAACAAAAAAATGGGCATCGTGGAAACTGCTTTCGTTCAACCCCCCGTAAGAAGGACAATTTTTTACCATATCAGCTTTTACTTGAAAATATCTACCAGCTCCATCATCACACTCCTTTACACTAGGGGCAGGTGATATACTAAAACGAGCAAGCACCAGACTGAGGACTCCTCACACCAATCCTCATCTGCCACAGGAGTGAACGAGCCACCCGCTTCGCCCACCCTCATCCCTCTCCCCTGTCCCACTCTCTGTCGACCAATTGACAATGTAAAACCTTTTGGGGGGAAGGGGCTGTGTCTGTCCCCATGTTTGTACAGAGACCAGCAGGATGGACTCCTGCCACACTTCACTCTGCCACACGTGCAGTATTTGTAGAAATTACAGGGCATAGTCCAGCAAAGAACACAACATACGTCTAACTTTACGCATGCGAATAGCCTTACTAATGTCAATGAAATTACTTATGCCTGTAAATTATGCACGTAATTAAATATCTGGTTGGACTGCAGCCAAAATGAATGATTCACTGACCAGTCGGAAAGCCTACCTCTGTGACTAGATTTATAGCCATGTCTATCACACACATACAGTACTGTCCTGCGCTCCAACACGGTGCCACCAACACTGGCGTGGGACTGCCCCTTCCTGAGAGACACCGGTGTACATGGGAGTAGATGGCCAGGCACGGCCTCAGACAAACAGAGATCAAAAATAGAGATGTTCCAGCCGGGGAAATGTTAACAGCCAAAGAAATCTTACTTTTTCTTTCAAAAGAAGCAAGTCAGTTTTCCCAAGAGCCTCAACCAATTTGCCCAAAAAGAACTGCAGCAAATTTAGAGTTGTTCTTGTTTTTCCCTGCATTCTTCTTTCCCCAAATCCAACACCTGTCATTTAGAAACAAAACAATCAGAGAAGCTCTTATTACAGGCATAGCACCTGGTAAATGAAACCTGGAAGGTCTGGCTTTCCTTTCCCGTTGCAAATCAAAGCACACACAAACTGAACCGTCTGTACAAAGTTGCGTGTGCCTGCACCTCCTAATGACAGCACAGCTTGTCTTGGCAAGTAATGCTTGCCTTACAAAACACGTAACTTTGCTGATGAAATAGTTTTGATCAGCAGAAGAGTTGCAGAAGTGTTTGCTGTCCTGTGGTAAGAAGACACAAAGCTCTGCTCTTGAGGCTTTGTGGAACTATCAGAAAAACATTCTTTTTCTTTATAATTGGATCTTGCTATTTGTCTTCTAGTGTTTCCTTTGTCTATTTGTCTCTATCTTCTCTCTATTCATACTGTATAAACTTTTATTCCTTTATCATTTTTAGTATTAAGAAGTTGTTTTTATATTTCAGCCTTCCCAAAGCAGCCAGAATCCTGATTGTCAGCAGCGATGTCTAGACATAGTAAATCCTTAAACTCAAGGCCTTTGCCCTTGAGAGAGAGAAATGCAGCAGTACACCATCGCACGTGTTTTTCCCTGGGCAGTTTCAGGTGCTTTGTAAGGCTTACTTCTTTCTGAGGCTACAGCTTGTTAAGATGAAATTTGGATCAAGTTTTGGACTGAGAATTCAAGGCTACTTTACGAACGCATTCAGTCCCACGGGTTGGTTCAGGTCAGCTGTGGTCAACCACCAGCACAGCTTCTCTTTTAACAGTAATACCTGTCCGGCAATACAAGTCAGCAACAGAAATCCCATAATCAGTAGGTGTGACTGATGTGTCCTGCACTCATGATCCCCCAGTAAACCCCCTGTGCTTTTTTTTTTATATATATATATGTAAGATTAAACAAAGGAAAACAAGGAGGATGTACAGTTCCTGAAAGTTTACAAGCCTGTAGGAATACTGAGAGGCCATAATAAATGGCTAATTAGGAAAAAAGAGCTTCACAGCAGCTTCCCAGTTAATTCATAGAGGTAGCATGCAAATTCGAGATGTCAAGCCCACGCTGAAATAACACGGTAGAAGTGTGGTGCATGTCCAAGGAAGGCAAGAAACTGCCTGCCAAATTAATTCAGCTCAGCCATTTTTTCTTTCAATTTTAAAATCAATAATTCCATGCCTTTTCTTCTTCCTTTTGGGGGAATAAACTAAATCAAATGTTTATTCTATTCCTTTAGGTTCTAGAGCCTGCACTCCTGTCTCAAGGCTCGCGACTCTGCCGAAAACACGATGTTAGCTGATTTGCAACATTTCCGTGGCAATACAGCCCCACCACAAAACTCAGCCCCACTGTCCTCTTCACAGCCGAAATGCAATCGATGCCTGGGATCACGGTAAACCTGCAATGCAGAAGCTCAGAGGCCACGGAGCACCCAGCCTTAACCCAGCGGCTCACTTCGAGCTGCCATGCACATCGCTTGTTTTTATGACCGCAGAGTCCGGCAGCAAACGTTTAAAAAGAAGAGGAGATGGGAATCGGATCAGAACAGCAAAACAAACACGCGATCTGAGCAGCTCCCCTCTCCTTACCCAACCAGCTCAAGCAGAAAAATTTCACCTGGCAAAGGGAAAAAGTCAAACACATTGGGAGATTGGTTGGGAAATTCTCCGTCTCCTTCATGTGTAACTCCAGAGCTGTTAACCAGCCCGCATCAACTCCATGGCCCAAACTCCCTCCCTAGAAGGTGAAAACCACTGACTATGAAGTGCTTATTCAGCTTGTGGGTTCAGTTACTTCTGCAATGACCGTTTCGGGCTTTCTGGATGCAAAATCTCCACCGCTGTTAGGATAAGGAAGCGCAAACACATTGTTCCCACAGTTAGTTCAGAGGTGCATCCCTGATGAAAATATAGACAAAAGCCGAGGCAGGTAGCCCACTTGGCACAGCTGATTGACTCTAATAGGTGTTGATTACACTGCTCATATTGCATGAAATTAAAAAGCTTACAAATGTTATGAGCCATTACCCTTCCATTTAAGAGAGCTTATGACAAGTTAGCAACATTTAATGAAATCCTTTTCAAAATGCCATAGGCAGCCTCCACGAGATTTTGCTTTGAAACGCAACTTGTGGAGCTATTTCAAAAAGTTTATTTTCCTCAGAGCTGCCCCTCTTGCTCTTCTTCGGGACACTCAGATTTTGTAGCTGGTGGGACACTTTAGTTTCCAGTGTGCGGCCCGTAACACCAGCTCGTTAGACAAACAGCGGGGAACAAAGCAAGATTTAGTTCTGGTGTTACTGGAAGTACCCCTTCAGCCAGCCTACAAAATTTCCTTCAGAATTCAAAGCTGAGAGGCTTCTGGCCAATTTTACTGTGAAGGTAAAGGGAAATGTTTTCACAGTTGCTGTAAAATTTACTTAAACTTCCACCTTTTCAGCACACTGGAAATATCACAGAGCCACTAACTGCCCCCAAAGCGCCGGGGCAACCGAGGTTCAGCCTGAAGCATGCTCTCCGGATTTTATTGCTTAAGAATGAAATTTATTAAGAGGAGAGCCTATCAATTTTATAAATCCCACTGGACACTCTCAGCCTACTGCCGTACGCGGACTCAAATCTGCTCTGGACGGCGATGGCAACAATACCTGTGCACCAGGTGAGGGCGCGTCTGCCAAAATGATGCCCTTTGCAACTTGCTCGGCTGCTTCTGTTTATTTTTACTGTTTGTCCCTCTGCCTGCCAGCTCTCCTCTCTGTCGATAGCTGTCGGGCAAGCAAGACTCAAACTGACCAAACTGAGAGAGGCGTTTATAGCCAAAGCACCCTGGCACAGAATCTAACGACAAGGGATCTGGAGCGGTGCCACAGCCAGTGCTTAATAAACCCTACGGGGAGAACCTGAGATGGCCGGGCACGGCTGCAATCACTAGCAGCCCTGTCCTTTCTTTAAATTATTAGGGCCTTTAAACAATAGTTTAACACCCGCTGCCAAAAATCAACCAAGAAGCAGCAAGCTATGAAGATGCAGGTTAGAGGAAGCGTCGTGCTTCAGAAGTCGACATCGATAGCGCGAGGTTTTTCTGCCCAAAGCCACAGCAGCAGCCGGACTGCTCCAGAAACAGGAGACCAACATCTCCGTGAGCTGCCAGCAGCTCTTACGGGCTCATTCGTGTCCTAACGTGCAGAAAAGAAGATTCCTCTCTTCTTTGAAGAGAACCGGTCACTAAGGGAATAGCTATACACTGGGAGGAGTGATGGCCAAAGGGGCGGTGGGACTGCGAAGTGACAGCAGCACAGGGAGACAAACTTCATTTCCACCCCGTGATGGTTTCAGCGAGCTTGCTGAAATCCTTAAGCACTTTGCCAGACCAAATCATCAGGAACTAATTCAATATCCTTTTATTGCTCTGCAAACTCTGACAAAGGAAGAAAAGGAATTATTCTGTCTCCTTCCTCAAAAAATAGCAGCCTTCTTTCATGCTATCTATCTGAGCCTTGACTGAAAGCTACATTTCTACTACACAGTTTGAGCATCCTACAAAGTTGCAATTATCTTGCCATCTGCATTGCCTTTCTTCACGGGTGAATGTTGCCTTTTAATCCAAATTAGTATGTTATATTGTTTAGAAATATGTATTTATGGCTATGAGGCAGGTATGCCCCATTGTGGGCACATGTCATTGTTTAATCCAAATACATGGTTTATTGTTTTTCAGTGCGTATTTTTAGCTTTGAGGCAGGCAGACCTGCAGAGCAAATAATACAAAAGAATACGTCCATTACAGAACTGCTTCTGTGCTTTAAAATTATACCACCCTTCTTCCAGATCTGAACATAGTGAGACAAGTACATTGGCAAAATAATTATTTATCACTCTTAAAAGCTTCCTTTAAAATTCCTATCATTCAAATACTGGCTGGGGAAAATGTAAAGTACAGACAAGCATATTTTATGCACTTGCTAGTCTGGCTTTTATGCTGATGAGAACTTACTAAACACCAGTAAAGGGAATAGCAGTTATCAGCCCTAATTCACAACTGTGAATTTTTCAGGCCAACCAGATGCCCTTGCAGAACCACAGCCAAGTGGTAATGACAGGCCCAGTCCTCCTTCCACTGTAGTCACCAGTTATCTCGTAGGGCTTCAAATGAGACCAGGTTTGCTCCGGTGCTCTGAGCACGCCGCTCTCAGTGAGACACTCATTGCCGCAGGGAGCAGGATAGGGACCTCTAGCATCACCCAAAGAAAGGAAAATAAAAAAGATGCTGTACTTTGCCTCAGGCTTTTTTTCTTTGACATATAGGATTCTTCTTTTTAATTATTTTTTCAGTTGATTAAAAATAACGGGAAGCAGACCTTCAACAAGAAACTGGCTAAATACACAGAGAGACCTCTTTTAAAAGACATTCAAAATCTCCTCAAAATCTGTTCAGTGAGTTTTGCCATCACTTATACCCGTGCAACAACAGAATAGCTCGGAGCTCCCTCAGGCAGCAGAGGACAGACAGGAAAGGTTGGTGCCCGTGTTTAGGTGTGTGTTCCCAGACCCACCATCACTACGAGAGTCTGCAAGAGGGCTGGACGGGCAGGACCCCCGGCAAGAGCTCTACACCACAAAAAATCTTTGTCAGGCAAATCCATACTCTTGTCTTTAAAAGGCTTCAGGGTAAGAAAATTTCAGCCTAGGTGTAAACATTTGCAAACTGAGGTTTATTTTTTTTTCTATCTATGTACTTGAAATGAACACTGAAAGGGCAAAACCATCCTAATCCTATCATGGCAATGTCTTTCTCCGCTTCCTAAAGCTGAGATTACCATCTCATTGGTTGTCACACAGCTCCTGAGAGAGGTAATTCACTTGATTTTCCTGTATAATCACAGCACCGGATTTTATTTGTGTCGTTATTGGAACTGGAAAATGCACATCGCCTGTCCTCTGTCTTGCCCCTTTCAAGTTCCTTACAGACCTGGATGTGGCAAGCTTCAAAACACCCCAACTGCACTAAGAAAGCTAAATCTCTGCTCAATCTCTGCTCACTTTAAGTTTCAAGCAAGCCGCTTGTTAGTGCCTCTTCTCAACAAAGGCAGGAAAAGTTCCCGTTTTAAATTTCTATTCAAATTAAGGCAATGAAGACTGAAGACCACAAAACTGTTGCCATTGCTTTCCAGCACATAAAATTAACAATTTGTGCTGCGGCGTGCAACTTTCAGTCAAAGTTTGCCTGATTTATAAGCAAGCAGATGGTTCACACGATAGTCCACAATAAATTACAACAGTTAGAAAGACAGCTACATTTTGAGAGTGACAGTGCAGCTGAGCTACAGATGGGTTTATAGATGACCCTTCCAATTTTTAATAATCTCCATAATTTATGTGCAAGTAAAGAAATGCGAGGATTCCTAATGCACCTTCTTGACTAAGTACAAATCACTTTTATTTACACAGGCAATACTTCATGGTCCAGTTAACTTCTTAATTAAAGCCAGCAAGATGCTCATGTTCCATGCAAGTGGCATGGAAAATACTGTTTAGTGTGCAATATGTTCAGCTGGGAGTTTAAGATGCTCTGAACGCTCCTGGAAAAGAGAATGTATTTGTCTCATTTCTTTCAAACAACACTACAAGGGTGCAAACACTGCTACCACCGGTTACTGTTCATTAATCTCCAGATAAACTTTAGGCTCATGCAGTAACGAGGTTATCTTTATTTGCAAGCTCTGATGCTTAGAAATAGGCTCCTAACCCAGGATTACTGAGCCAGGACTAGGGTGGGGAAACAAGAAGAACAGAGACCCTCGTTATATGAAGATAGGGGGATTTTGGGAGGGGGTCAGTAGTGAATGGGTGAGGGAAAAGGGGGGTGCAAGCCTGGGGGGTGTCATTCCTGAGACAGGAGGCAGCGGTGATGCAGAAAGGAACTGGCTGGAAGCAGCTTTAAGCAGCTACTTCTTGTCAGTGATTTTAATTGCCACTTCTCGGGCACGGGACCGAACCACGTCGGTCCAATCTTTCTAACATTTTTGAAGGGAATCCCAGGAAGATGCCTATGTTGGGTTGTCACCGACTGCATGCCACAGTACAACAGATTTAGTTGTTCTTGGTTGCAATTTCAGTTGCAATGGGTTACCTTCCAAAAGGAGCGCAGCTAAATGCAACTACTCTGTACAGAAGGTGATGAAGGGAGCAGTACCTGCTGGAGCTCTTTAAGGCACAAAGTACAGAAACTCAGAGGTTCCCACACTGCCAGTCTCTTGGGATGATATTTGAGGGCTTTTTCTCCTCTCTAAACCTTGGTCTTCCTTTCCTGCCGAATCAATTTGAAAAAGAAATCCATTTTTAAGTGGAAATCCAAAACTATCTTTGAACTGGAAGGCACAGCTCTTTGGAAAGCAAGTCTGCATGTACTTTTAATTACCACCTTCCTGGGACTTAAGAGATGCAGCAGAGAAGAAGAGGCACCAGTGACAAATTCAGGCTTTCAAGAATTATCACAATTCACGCTTTGGAGACGTTTCGGCAGGGATCGCCCAGCTCTGCCCGCAGGAGGGCAGCGTGAGGAGCAGCACCGCAGAGACACGCGAGTGGGAAAACCCACTCCACGGAGGTCATGGGACTGCAGGCACGTACACAAAAAGCCATTCTCCCCCCGCCATTTCCACGCAGCACCAATGCCCCTTCACCTACTACACAGAACGATGGTGAAATTGAATTTGTTGGTTTTGATTTTTTTTTTTAAAATGAAAGTCTTCTATAAATAACCACCATCTGAAAGTCTTCTGAGCTTTATATAAACCCATTATCTATTACTGTACACAACTCTTAGGTTGTTTAATTAAACCTATGAAAAATATTATATGCCAGCTTATTTCTGGGATGCTCTTTACCGGTATTTGTCATATTGTTTCTGTTACACTTTGCATATTTAAAGCTGCATTATGCACTTCTGAAAACCCAGAGAAGATTACTCTGGAATTAGTATGAATTTGTACTCCTGAGTGCTGAGTTTGGCACTTTATTTTAGCAATATTCATCAAGTCCAGGAATTGCTGGTATGCTTCCCTCCAAGAGAATACTGGGTCATACTACTGTTCTTTAAAAAAATATAGCATTGATTATTTCATACTATTTTTAAATATTCCGCAACTATCATCCTTTGATTGACTGCAACCCTTTCATTTGCTTACAAGAGGCCAAATTCACGCACAAGAAAGCAGAAGTTCATTGAAATTAACAGGATTGCCCCTGTTGCCCCCAGCCCAACAGTAATTCCAGCGTTACCGTGAGCAACCTGAAAGCCAGCACAGGCTATTCCAGTTTAACTCCACTAAGAAGTCAGAGAAACCATACGCATGGTTTATGTAACTGTATAGTTAATATGGTTTCCAGGAGTCATCTACTGAAGCCCGCGGGGATGCTCCATCTCACCGGGCTGTAGATCAGACCTTCCGGCTTGCAGCTAGATCCTTCCCTGGCTAACAGCAAAAATAATCCTGGAGGAAGGATAAAGCAAGGAACACACACACAGGCCTTACCTTATATTTCTTGTTCCCCGCATTCACTAAACTGTCAATGGTGTGGCAACCAGTTTCATAACCTCAAGAAGGGGACACCTTTTGTCCCCCCTGCCGTATTAAAATGTAGATCAATATGATAATATGGAAACGGTAAACTCCCCAGTAGCAAGAAGTGGTTCTCAGGTCTCTGAGTAATCAAATATTATTGCCAGCAATCTTAACTACAGAAAAACAAATGTAAGTAGCAATTTGTCAGTCTATTTATCAAACCGAGTGCTGCACCTTTCCCACACATTGTGTGTTACAAAGTGTATGACATGTAAGGTTCTACGGTTCTGTTTTAATTCAGGGATGAAAACATTTATAGATACAAACGTTTTCTTATTAACTTTTCTTCCTAAATGATTATGCTTGTTCAAATCAATTCCTAGCCATCTTACAGAGGTTACAACCTTCAATAATTAAATCGGATATTGGCTGTTGTGTTGATTAAGCTACAAGTTCCAATTTCTACCAGAGCACTGAAATGCTGAGATAAAGGGATGTTAACTTTATTTAATTAGCTATCTGCCTTTGTTATCAAAACAGAAGGTTGGTATCTGACTCAAATTAACACTTTGGATCAGGAAACAAGACAGATGACATCTTCTGAGAAGGATCCTGGAAACTCTCTATAATTGTTTCAGTTATTTTAAAGCTGCTCAGGACAAACAGGATTGCATTAGAAAGAGCAAAAGCCACCAACAGGCAATGAAGTGCTGCTATGAAAATGCTATTTCAATCACACTTGGGTTCTTTCTCATTTTCAGCTGTTAACATCCTTGCCACTTTTGTCAAGCAGTCTCTCCTAGCAGCACTGAATTTTAACCGCATGTAATTTTAAAACACAACATGAAATGGGACTGAGCACACAATACGGGTTCATGGTGCCAGCTAACAACAGAGCGGGCCCTTGTGCCAAGGCAGCACCTCTCTGCAGAAAAGGACTAACTAGTTAAAGGCGAGCTGGATTTCGCACCTGCCTGCCATCCCTCTACCTGGGAAACATTCGCTCTCTCAGTTGAGGGTTCTTTATGATTTATGTCAAAAGGAGACAAAAACACAATGTGAAATCCCAGAGGTCCTGGAAACATTTTAACCACAGACTAAACTTGTGTGTATCGACCTTGCAATGTCCCAGGGGATACACTATGTGGATGAGGTACCCAAAGGAGACCCACTGCCTCACTCGCCAAATTACATTTGTATAGAGTGGCCAAAGTAATTTATCCAATAACCACACCACCCTGCCACTTCATGGTTTCTTACTGTCAGGGCTACAGAACCGTGCTTATTCCTTTCCTCACAACTTACTGGTCTTGACCGGATTTCTTTGGCGTAGAGAGGTTTCAAGAATTCTGAATCTCCTTCAAGCTTTAGGCCCTTTTCCGTGATTCTCAGGTTCCCCATTCCATCCTAAAACACAGACAAAAAGAAACAACCCTATTAGTTACAATTACTAAATTCACCAGGCTGCCAATAGCTGATTTTTTTTTCCATAGAGGACAATATGTAAAGCACCGGGAGGCACTAGAGAACGCAATTACTTGTGTTATCCTTTTAGCTCTGTTTCTGTGAAAAGAAATTTCTACTCAGAACAATCTGCAATGCCCCCCAGTAAACCACACAGATGAAACACGTTCTTTTAAGGTAGTCGTCTCTACTCCAAGAGACACAAAGATGCTCTGTGTTAACAGGAAACTATTCACTGTAATACTCACTGGCTGCCTGTATGTTAATATACCTTCTCATTCATAGCAAATCCATATAAAGACTATGTGATTAATTCTACTGAATTCCATATCGAGAATATGTGATTATTCCACTGAACCGACAAAATCAGGTTTGGCTATGTAGGAGGGCTGCAATAAAATGTGGTAGCAAACTTGCTCCCTGTTATTTGGGGAAATCTCTGCAAAGTACGAACTCTTTGGTGGGGTTTCTTTAGGGCTATTGGCCCTAAAAAGCAAAAAGATGTGGAAACCTGTTGATTAGTTTCAAGTCTCACAGTCTCTCCTGCGCTTTCAATATTGTTAAGATGCTACACAGCTTTATTGGAATATACATTTATGCAAATATCTGCTCTGGGATAAGCCATGATACAACGGGAATATCTTTCCAACAGAATTCTCTCCTGTCTTGGGCTAACTCCTGACTTTTCTCTCCCACGATGACCAGCTCAGGATCGAAGCCCTCGCTCTGCTCCTTGCACAGCCCAAGCACGCCCCGGCAATCTGAACCTCTATATCCAAATGCTTGGGTCTCCTGACTCATTCTCCTGCCCTTCAAACCACCACTGCAAAGCCCCCTGGCCAGGCGCTAAGTGACTGATGTAACATGCATTTCCGTCCTCTCCTCATTCGGATTCCATCATTGCAGCACTCAGTCCTCACCCTCTCCCCAGCCCTCCAAAGCTCCTCAGTCCCCACCGCTTCCTGCGCTTCAATGGCAAAAATCTTCTCGACAAATGGGGTGCAGTGTTGGCTGCAGGCCTCCAGCAGCTGACTGCAAATAGTCTTTTTTCTTTAGAAATTGTCTAGTTACGTGTGCCCAAGATGTAATGAAACATCTGACAAACCATAATGGCAAACAAAATATTTGTCAAAATTTTATATGACTTTTTCTTATTTTTTTTATGCAGTACGACAGGTATACGGATACATTGGTACAGCGCAGAATTGGACCAAACTACATTTCACCTTTAACTTGTGAAAGTCGTAACTTTTACTAAGATGAGGGATTCAGGTTCATTTAGGCTGTAATTGCTTAGAAAGGGTTGTGTGTGTGTAAGAAACATGGTGTGGGTAGGGAATTGCACAGGTAAACGTATAATCAAAAGCAGATCAAACGCGAAGTATTATTTCTAAGATTCAGGGTGATTGTCAAAGTCTGCAAGGATTGAGGTAAGTTTGGGTTTTTTTTTTCTGGGAAAAAGATGGTCTGAAGAATGCCTTTTAGCATAAATTTGACTGACATCATTAGGATTTGGTACTGACACTAGCAAAAGCTATGTCTCCACATGTATAAATTAAGATCGGGAAATGACCAAGAGTTGGGCAGTCAAGAACTGCCACGAGAATCATCAAACATACCCCTTAAGGAATCTTTCCACCTGTTTTTTTTTCCCCATTTCTCCAGGCTAGAGAAGCAGGAATATGATGCTATATGATGACTCAAGGCCTCCAAGATAAGACAATAGGCAATAATACATCGATCACAANTACACGTGGGCACTTCCAGGCAACAGGATCCACGTTACAGCGAGAGAGACATTGAAACCAGGGGTCATGTGGGCCACGGGATGGCAGAAGTAGTCATTTGGAGGAATTACTGATCTGTAAATATGGACATGCCGTACTGACTCCATGGCACCTCATCATGAAATTTAGAGACTCACTGAGAGGGACCGGCACTGCCTCCTCCTCAAGTGCTGCTAGGCATGACATTAAACACTGAAGTCCAAATCAAAGAGCCGTCTCAGCGCCTAACTCGCAGCTGTTTCAGGGGTTTTAGAGGAAAGGGGAATGCACTTGGGTAGAAGCCCTAAGAAGATCAAGAGAAGATTGGGAACATCCAGGAAAACCACATGTATTTGGATATACACCTTGCATGTTTTCTAATCCAGCTGCAAAAAAAACCCACCCCACATCCGTCTGCTTCCTCTTCCTCCCATTGCGTGCGCCTCCCGCACCGCAAGAGGAACCACTATCACTAAAGGTGAGTGGCCAACCCAAACAGATTTGCATGAACTCTTGCCAAAGGCATGAATTTGGAGGGATAAAAATCAAAGAGGGAGCACGGCGCAGCAGCGACACTGGTCGCTTGCCAGCGGTTCTCCCGTTGCACGAAGCGTCGTTCCCAGGGTGTACCCTGCCAAGTGGAGATCGTTCTTGCCAGAGCGTGGTGCCTTATGAACAAAGGCAGGCTCAGGAGTGCTGGGCGATAAAATGACCGCCGTCATCTCATTTTGAAATGAAAGCTGTAAGCAAACTTTAAATAGAGACATATGCCGACAATGGCATTGATTGTTGAAGGGAGGGGAATGAGAGATGGGTCATAAAGTGCCACTTGCTACATTCCCTGTCCTGAGTGTAAAATATTGGCTTATGAATTCTGGGTTGGTGGTGGCACAGACGGGGTTCATTTATCTCAAGCAAAAGGATGAAGGAAAATGAGTGAAATATGATTATGCTCCAAAGAGCCCAGATTAAATTTTGATAGTGGTATGCTTTGCGATTTGAGTGAGCAGGAATTATTACAGTATCTGCAGACCCTCACACGTTTTGTGCTGCTAAAAAAACTCCGCACATTTTTTCCCCAAAATAGATATTTCAGTAAGGTTACAGGCCCTGAGGGCTTTCACACTGCAGCGTCTTTTCTGGTTTCATTAAGAAAAGCCGCAGGTCACGCGAGCTGGTATATGCCACATATAGTTGCAAGAACGACCATCTCTGTGGATACGCAGCCCTGACCACTTCCAGGGCTCGCTCCTGAGCTGACGTGGGGCAATACTTTACCACTAACATGGACCAACGGATAAAGGGACTTGTCAAGTCACTCCTGAAGCTGTGACAAACCAGCATTTCGATGGCTCACAACTACATTCTATCCTGAGTAGTGATACAGATGCAGCATCCCACTCTGCCCCTCTCTTGCCTGTTTCTCTTCCTTTCTCTCCTTCACTTTCTGGCTCCCAAGTGCCCCCCACAGGATTTTTATAAATGAAAAACACACATATGGGACATTTAGCTCACAGCTAGCAGGTCCTATACATCCCAAAAGAGGTATCGGGCCTATGGGAGAATACACTACAACCAAAATATCAGGAACACGTTTAATTTGTATCATATAACCAGGTGTACCCTCTTACAAAACCACTGGGTTGGAGAAAAAGATGCACTTCCCTGTGTTATTCTTCTCAACCTCCGATCCCCACTCACCTTTATCTCCTCCTGTGGCTGCCAAAACTAATAAAAGCTGCACCCACCAGACGTTCTCTCTTGACCTCCCTGGTGTTTGGGATTGGGATGTGATGCTCAGCACTGACTCTTACCCCGATTAACTCCCTGCTGCTCATGTTTCTCATGATTAAAGATGACAGCTTTTTGTAGTGACAGTCTGGGTCAGCAGGTGAAAAGACAAGCAAAGGTTGTAATCTGAGTTTAAAGTTAACAAGTATCTTGGCTTCTTATAGTACAATCATTATTAAATCATATTCATTTATTATTTCCCATTAGGGGGGGGAAAAAAAAAAAGCAGTTTGCAAAATTATATAGAGATCCCAAAATACAGGTACATTAGAGAGAAATCACTGTATGAAAGACTACCTTCTCATGATGTTTTGGATAAAGCATCTTCATCCTCCCTAAATTATACGGTTTAATAACAAATAAATGTCATACTCTGCTGCAGAGTATATATATGAAAGTTCCTATGAAATTTCATGGACTGTGACCTATAAAATGTAGCAGAAAGCCGCCCAGAGCGACAGAGACCACGAGTTTTATTAAACATTGTGTCTGTGATTGGTATATATCCCTATCTGCCACCCTATTGCTTGGGAATAACGGGAAAAAAAAAAACCCAAACAGTATTGATTATTTGATATACTGACATCTAACAATCTTTGTTTCTCCCCTTTTCATTAGTGACTCCTCAGCAGAGAGGGAGTGACCCTGTTGTGCAGGCACAAGCCAGCGTTGTGGGAGCTTCCAGGAGGCAAGTCCCAAACAGGAGGCACAGAGTGGGGAACTTTCCATTACCACCATTCAAATGCTTTGAATCATTTGGCTTTTTGATAGGGCATGGTGAAAACTGTCACATCAGTTTTATCATTTACGCCCCCGCTCTTTTTATGCACTACCTTGTAATGGGGCAGGCATAAAAATTTATGTGCTGTTGCTGACTGCTCTGTGTTGAAAGGGGATGGCAATGGTAAAATCTGGAGTAAGATAAATGTCGTTTTGGTGATGCTGAATGAGAAAGGATTTTCTTTTTAGCAGCTTGAGAAGCAACTCAGTGTTACAACCAATTACAAATGATGGTGCTGGTGTTAGGGGGAGAGCCCAGCATTGCTGCTGTCCGCTTACCGTGGCTCCTCTCTGCCTCTTGGTTAGCAACGTGGCTATACGTGTGGGTAAAGAGTAGTTTTCATTTTGTTTTCCTTTTTAAAAGTTGTGGGTTACTTTAATTTTGTTCAAAACTGCATGGCTCCTAGCAGGGAGGTTCGGAGTAAGAATAAGGTAACAGAGGTAACGCAGTCAGAAAAAACAGCCAACCTAACCAGAGACACGTAACTGCTGCGGTAAATACCTGGAAGTGGCATAACCCCCACCGATCCGGACTGCTCACACACAGGAACACGGGTAATTTTCAGTGGCATCTGCCATCCACGGGCAGCTTTATTAGATCAGGCTGGGCTCACGCCACAGCTTAACCTAGTCAAGAACCACGGCGGTGATAACACGTGCTCACTGTGGCCCTTCGCCACCAGGATGCTCTTTTCTACTCAAACAGTAAAATCAGCCTCACCCTCCTCTGCGCTTCCTCTGTTCTCCCGGCATTTCTCAACACAGAGGCAAATTTGCTGTTTCTTGAGGTCTTTCTACAGATTTTAGGGACACCGGTGATGGGGAGCACAGAGAGCTCCAGCTGTTTGCTGGCCGGCACTGGCACCAGTGGGTGTTTCCCCATGCTTTTTCCTGCACTTCCATCTGTTTTCAGGAGAAAAACTGTTGGCAAGGTTTGCCTCTGCATGGCAGGTAAGCACTTACTTTTTTACTAGGAATAAACTGAAGTTATGTTTGGCAATGTCCTGTGAGAGAGAATTATCTTTGGAGACTGCTCATGTCAGATGGCCGAAACACCTGATTATCGTTGCTTGTATTATTGATTGCTGTGCTCTGCATCGCTTCCAGATATGTGCAAGTTATTACACAGCTCAATACATCCAAAGTTAGGGAAAAAAAAATAGCAAATGTGAGTGACCTGTTTTTTTCTTCCCCTACTGGGAAGATTTCTGTGCTGTTCTTCTGCCTCTGACTTGACAATAAACGTTTCCAGATTCCACAGATTTAAGGAAGGTTGGTACAGATACGCATCGTTGCCAGTTCTTCACAGCCTCAAACACCTACTTGCTCTAATAGGATCTGCCTTCCCTCCTTCTCCTCATTTTCTTCAGTTAATTTGTCATCTCAATAAAGACCCCGGTATCCAGCTGTGAATCAGCAGCAATATTTTCCTATTGAAGCCAGGAGAGCTTAAACACCCACCAGCAGCACTGGTCCTACAAAGTTAAAGCTGCTTACACAGCACAGTCCAGAGCAACGTACACACCAAGGTAAGGAGACAACGTCTGACAGCTTCTTCCTCTGACATAAGACCTTGTTCTGAGACCTCACCTATGGACTCAGGTTTGTGTGAACAGTAGAGAAAAACAAGCAAACATAGTGTTAAACAGCATATATGGTCATATCCCTGTACGCACGGATACACGCTTAGCCTTTGAATTGCACTATGCGGTCTCATGTCCACAACTGGTATTCATCTCCCTCTTCTTCTGCCTGCTTATTGACCTCGGATGTCCCTGTCAGGTGTCTTACTGCTACTGTTTTCATTTAAAGGTGTTGGGCACTGCGTAGGATAGCTGTGCTGAGACATCGGTGGGGGAAGGAAGGTGACCCCAAGCGCCTTGCATCACTGCAAGACAATATATATGCCCTCTCCAGGGAAGGAGAAGCACAGATGAAGCACAGCTAAAATCTTTGCAGCTAATTGGTGCACTGAAACAACATTATAAATTGCAAGACTAGCAAACTAACTCGCTGCTCCCTCCAGAAGGCTCCTTCCCGACGCTCGTGTCAGTCTGGGAGAAGACACCTCTATACAACCTCTGGTGCTGCAGTAATCAGTCACAGGGAGACATGGAGTTGAACGAGCAAAGACCAGCTGTGGGAGTCACCCACTGGAAAATGACCTCTAGAAGATGCTGTTAAAGCTGCATGAGCTATGTAGGCACTTCTACTTCCTTCCACGGGTGTGAAGTCATTTGTGATAGCTACAGAAAAGTCAGGTGGCTGCTAACTTATGAAGGAATTATGTGCAAGTGGAGGAAATTTCCTGCAGACCATTATGGTTAATGTAAAATTCAGCCCAAACCAAGCCTACGCAAAGCTCAGAGTCCTTCTTTTCCAGTGGGAACTCCTGTTTTTGTGAGTTCCTCTGCACGACCGCAGAAAAAAGAGGCAGAAGATGAGAAGAGGGGATACAACAAGGAGAGCACAAGAACCGAGAGGACATTTCACAGTTACAGCAATGAGCTGTGATGCAGAAAATCTTGACTTCATCCCCGTCAGACTCACACGCCACGATGGCATTAGGGATGGCTTCCATGCGCACGTTCCCATAGCGGCTTTCCCCTCTATCTGTTCCTTCCACACTGACCAAGTGCTCACCACAGCCACTGCCATTTATCACAAAGATTACTCGAAGAGCCCCATGAAGCTGTCACTGAAGGCAAAACAAACTTATGCATTGGCTTTAGCGGAAGGTAAGGAGAAGTCTTAAGGAGCAGGAAGAACAGGCTTAAATGTGCTTTTCCAATTACCGTCTCAAATAAGTTACAACTGACCAAAGCAACTAAATCCTATCCCTTGAAACAATTCCAGACTAGTGTTGGAATAATTTCTAAAGAAATCGTTCAGCCAGAGCTTTAAGAAAGCGCAGCTCTGGATTTACTGCATATTGCTGGAACTACTTTGGGCAGGAGGTATTTCTTTTCAAAGCAAACTGCTAGTGAGTTTACTCAAACCACGATCATGTGTGGCACAACAAAACCAGGATTTCAATGAAACAAGCCACCCCATTTGAGAGTACATTTTGGCAGGGAAAAAGATTAGCAGACCTTTTGGGGAAACGATTATGAATTCCAACATTGTTACTACAACACAACCATCATATGCAGAATTCCTCTCTAGGGGAATAATTTCCCTTTCCATTGGTACAGCAGGGAAGAGAGCAAAATTTGCCTTTCACGCCTCCCAACTCCCTGTTATGGAGCACTTTGGCACTGAAGCATTATAAAATGAGCCATGTTCTCTTGAGCGTTTTTCTGCTTTTTTGCTCCATCACAAATAGTAAGGGTTCACATCTCATCATCAACATATATTCCAAATGTGTTCCTTCAATTCTCCATCTTTTTTAGCCTAGCTCATTACCATAATTATGCTAACTAGAAGGGAAAAGTCCCATCTTGCAGAAATTTGTGCGCACTCAGAAGTGGAAAAAAAGATTCTTATAGTCAGAGGAAAAAGTACTTTTATAATGCAGCAATTTAATAATAAAATCAGCACATAAATTTACTGTACAGTTCAAGGGGTTTCAGAAACAGGTTTTATAAATTATTGTCCTGAACTATGATAGTCTGTCAATCACAGAGTGAAGGAAAGAATAATTATTTCTGCCTTTTAAACTACAAAGATCTTGGACACAACATCCTCCGTGGCATCGCTCCTCCAAGTCACACCAAGGCTGAACTGAACTCGCTCCCCTTTATTCTGTTGGAAGAAGTTTCCAGGGAGAAGGAGCATTATTTTTTTCCTTTCTCTATGTTAGTGGATCCCCCCCTTTTGTGTTCTATACTTACACTCTGAAGTAAGGCTTTTCGGACTAACCCAGTATTCAGCAATTCCCCCTGAGCAGCAACGACGGTGGCAGATTAAGGCCTGACAGTGTGGAAAGGAAAGTACCAGGTCTCACGCAGCGTTTCTGAAGGTGAGCTCTTGAAAATGGGGCCAATTATTGGGTCATTTTTGTCTGACGTGAACGTGCCAAAACAACTCAGGGGCACTAATTAGAGCATAATACCAGGTCTGCTCAAAGAAATAAGGTTCGTGCAAAACCGCTCAGGTTTCAACCCCCTGTTGAAGACCCACGCCAACACTCAAGATGCCAGAAACGCAAGCACAGGCGGAGAGAGACCCAAGCAGGGCTGTGGCCGCTCTCGCAAGTCCCGTCCATAAGGCACATCTGACAATGCCACCTCAGCAGACTGATTTACAGGCTATAGGGAAACTCAGAGGAGGTGCCTGTTGCACTGACCTTCTCAAAAACCACCGCACCTGCATTATATACTCGCTGCTATGGCAACATCAGCCTCCGACGGTAGGATAATCACGATGCGAACCCATATTTTCAGTTGCTTCATTTACTCTCCTCTATACTATAATCCCCTTTATTTCCAAAAGCCAGGAGAAAACAGGGCGGATGGGGAGGAATATTTTCAATGCACCTCAATTAATCACTTCTGCACCCGGATTCAGCTAATATTATGCACTTAACTGATGAGCCTGCATTTGGATGATAATCACCCCGTGCTGCCTCTGCACTCAGGGGAGAGAAAATGGCAACGGAGTCCACCCAGCACCCAAATCACTCCCTGCGAGGGCTTCTTCTCAGCTGCTGTGGAGCTCCTCCAAGGTGACTTTGGCATCTTTTCTGGATGCCTATAGATAACCAGGATAAACCTAGATCTCGGTAGCGTGCAACCCGATTCAAACAGAAAATAAATGGCTTTCCAGGCAAAACAATAAACAGGTATCATGAAATAAAATATACTTCAAAAATGTGATTCCAACTATACTGATGTAGAGTGGCTTCAGGGATTATTTTAATGATTTTTTTTTTTAATCAAGACTCCTACTTTCAACAAGAGATAGGAGATTGGGCACATTCAATTTATTTGCACAGGTAGGTAAAAAGAAATTTCCTTTAAAATCAAATTCTCTGTGTTAAGAGGAATCCATAGTCCCCTTGTTAAGAAGCTGCCCTTATGGCTAAGGAACCACCACAGAATTTTTATAGCTGTGTTTGTCACAAAAATATGTGATTTAGCTCTTCCACTATCAGAATATACTGAAAAATAATTTAAACTGTCTTCCAGACTTATCTACAGTGTGTATATGACATTGTTGTTAGCAAGGGAGGCTCTGGGGACAGCAGAGAAATGAGAGAACTGAAAGCGCTGCTCCCAAAGAGGCTGAAATAAGTATATTGCTTCTATTGCTTTTTGAACAACTGCCAGCAAATAATTATTCATGGAGGAAAATATATGGGTCTGTTTAGGGTCCCTCGCCACCGCAAATGGTGGGCAAAGAATGAGATCAGATATGTGGAGTGCATCTACTGATTTCAAATAGCTCCACCAATTTACACCCACCTGCTCTCTGGCCCCAGAGCAGAGAGGTGGGAAACGGAGGGCTTTTCCAAAACGCCCGTAGCTGTTGGGCTGCGGTGGCAGTCACTGGGGCAGGGTGGCACAGCAGGCGGAGGAAACCCCGGCACGCACCCACCGTGTGCCTCGTTGAGGGGGGGACGTATGAGCAGCCAAAGGCAGCCAAAGCCCCCACGGTTTGTCCTAACGCTCCGGGATGGGCTGCGGCCGCCCAGGAGCAGCTACGGGGGACCGGAGGATAAGCAGCAGTTTCATTGTCATCATTTACTCCTCCCCAAACTCCCAGCCCCAAAGTATTTCGCAGCAGAACTAACACGCAGCCGTCTACCGCACCTTATATACGCGCTCTCACACCTGCGCATGGCACACACCACACCGCGCGCGCGCTCACCCACACAAACGGGGGAAACTGAGGCACAAAGGCATCCCCCGACAGCCGCACGAAAAAGCTGTGTTAAAGGAAGAGCTCCCGAGGTTTCCCCCCAGCACCTCGTTGTGGCACAGCGCTGCAGCTAAGAAACTATATCTACCCTGCTCCTAAGAAACAACAGGTTAATTTTAGCAACTTTCAAATGCCAACAATTCAGACTACAAACACTCTCGCTTCTCCCTGTGGTTTGCGTTCCTCTGCCTCCTTGCCAGAAAATGCATTATGCTTAATGCCCCCTGTCTGCTTCACAACTTTTTAGTACACATTCGAAAGCGTTTGCTAGACTAAAAATAATGATCATTACGCAGCAAGGGAGCTAGGAGCTTGCCAGTCATCAACCCAAGACCAGAAGCATCCTGCGAGACGGCGCTTCCTGATGGAATTTCCAAAATTATCATCATGGTAGTTTATACTTCTTGGGCTGCGAAGTAACTGGAAAACATTGAGATAATTCTCCTACTGTTTACTTTTTGAGGAAAATAAAGGCAAAAAATGGCTTTTTTTTTTTTTCAGATCCAGATCTCATGCGTGGGGTGTTTTTAATTTCAAATTATTTATTGAGTGGGTGCTTACTGAGTCACAGGGGACTTTTACCAGATGCCAAGAGATTCTCTTAGAAGTCAGGAGTACAATATTATGTGCGTGAAAATCAGGCGGTTATGTGAAATAGCCAAGAATCACATGCAAAAATATATAACTGCCATCGGCAAACTAACACAGAGCACGACACAGCGCCTTTCTTAAAATACTTCTTTAAACAGAGAGTCTTAAAGTCACAGGAAAGTGATTGCTCCTATCGCGCTTTGGCCTTTAGAGAACATAGCTCTGTGCGTCACTTCATTACAGAAAGATGCCTTATTTGGGGGTATTAGCGTTTCTTCCTTCTCCTGCTCCTTTTTAAAACATGACACCAGCAGGAACAGATTAAGTGACTCACAATCTGCATACTTATTTATTTATTTATCCTCTGTCTGTAACCACCCCTCAGCTTTTAAAATTATTTTTCACTAGCACCATCTAAATAATGAAAGCGTTCCAAATAAATACTGAGTGTCTCAGATCTGGACTTCCTTTACCGTGAAACACCTTTGCACCTTCTGCCAGGCCACGTGCGGAGGTGAGGTGCGGTGAGCGGCTCCTGGGTGCAGTTTTGCCGCATCACCTGCGTGAGTAAGAAGCGATGATGCCCGCTCCCTCCAGCCTGGCAGAAGGAGAAAGGGCGAGCAGAGCGCGCGATGCTCTCAATTTGAACACATTATAGAATCATAGAATGGTTTGAGTTGGAATGGACCTTAAAGATCATCTAGTTCCAACCCCTTGCCACAGGCAGGGACACCTCCCACCAAACAAGGTTGCTCAAAGCCCCGTCCAACCTGGCCTTGAACACCTCCAGGGATGGGGGAGCCACAGCTTCTCTGGGCAACCTGGGCCAGGGGCTCATCACCCTCACAGTAGAGAATTTCTTCCTAATATCTAATCTAAATCTCCCCTCTTCCAGTTTAAAACTGTTACCCCTCTTCCTATTGCTACACTCCCTGATAGAGAGTCCCTCCCCAGCTTTCCTGTGGGCCCCCTTTAGGTACTGGAAGGGGGTCTAAGGTCTCCCTGGAGCCTTCTCTTCTCCAGGCTGAACACCCCCAGCTCTCTCAGCCTGCTCCAGCCCTCGGATCATCTTTGTGGCCTCCTCTGGACCCGCACCAACAGGTCCATGTCCTTCTCATGTTGGGGGCCCAGAGGTGGCCAACTCCAGGTGGGGTCTCAGGGGGAAGTAGAGGGGCACAATCCCCTCCCTCGCCCTGCTGGCCAGCCCGGGATGGGGTTGGCTTTCTGGGCTGCGAGCGCACATTGCCACCTCATGTTGAGCTTCTCATCAACCAACACCCCCGAGTCCTTCTCCTCAGGGCTGCTCTCAACCCAACATATTCTCCAGTGTGCCCCAGCGAGGTTTGGCAGAAGCCCCTGGTTATGCTCCCTAGGAACGTTTCAAAGAAAATAAACAAGGAGGCCGCAGGAGGAGGCCGCAGCCCTCGCCGGGAGCCGCTGCCCAGTCCCGCGGGGCAGCCCTGACCGGCGCTCGGCACGCTTGCGCGCAGATCGCAGCACGCGGGGAGATGGTAGACGGGATCGGGCCACGTTAAAATAACGAACTCAGTGAAAGGTTCTCGATCAGCGAGCGCTGCTGGTTGGAAGTGCGCCGCTATGCTCCTCCACACAGCCCTTTGCAGGCAGAATTGGGCTCTCATCAGCGACTCGGCTCTCCATCACGGTCCAGACAGGGCTCTGAGGGCAACCGAGACTCTTCTTACAGCTTTTTGTCAGCCTGTGCTTGTTACCGCCTGGATAAGACTTTTCTTTCCGAAAGCAGAGCCACCGGGGGATAATGATGCATAATCACGAACCGCCGCGCTTGGTGAGGGACCAAAAATGCTCGAGAAGGAATTTTTATCCCTTAAAAGAACACAAAGCGTGGAGCAAAAAACCGCCAAGGCTAACATTTGTATTTCCCTTTGGCTGAGCATCCAGAGCCGGTCTGCAGACTGCCTGAAGCCACGAGATTTGTTTCCCTCCCCGCGCCGAGGCTGCAGGTCGGCAGCTCTGCCTGGGACACGGCCGCGACAAGGCGGCAGGAGCTGCGCATCACCGTTACCTCCTCCCCTTCCCATCCGCCTAAATCCTAAACAAGATTTCTCTCTCTTGTTTTGGCTTTCATCACTGACCTACTTGACAACTTTAGTGAATTTAATCTCAAAACACTCAGGGATATAGGGCAAAAAATATTTTTCCCAGGCTACAGATAAAGAATGTCGTTTCGGTGAGCTTAAATGGCTCGACGGGACATTTTGGTGACCAGAGGAAATTTAGAACCTTATGATAAATTTGGGATATTAATGTAAGAATAAAGTCACACTGCTAGAAGCAGTATCTTATTGACGAAACCGCTAGAAAGTTGCAAAGGTAATAAACAAGGAATTGAGATGGATTACTAGTGAAATGCTTTTGAATGTGTTATTCAGTGCCAGCTGTCGGATGCCTTGTAAAGTCCTTATATACCTGGGTAAAATACTGCACCTATAAATATATTTCTAGAATGGGACTATTAATTAGAGTAAGTACGCTAAATGTGGCCAGTGATCTTGCTATCGAGAGATATTAATACAAGTGTTATAGTTTAACATTCTAATTGGTTATTTCAAGTCTGTCTTTGCTGACACTGTCAGAAACGTATAGTTTATAGCTACAGCTACAGAGCATGGCTATTTTATCACTTGAGGTTTACAAAAAAAAAAATCAATTTTTTTTTTCTTTCAGTTATTGGTGGGGCCTGAAAGACTTCAGCAGTCTTGGCAATCACTGCAATATACTGTATATTTCTAGGAAATCCTCAAGAAATATATAAAATTCCTAAGGTGCAGAATAGGACCAGCTCACCAGAAGACACTCCCATGGGATGTTTGCTGCTTAATCGAACAATTTCTAAATTACGAAATGTCTGACAAAAATGTCTTACTTTAATTAGTGTTCCAAGCTTCTGTAGGCTGTAGGAGAAGTTCCTTAGAAAACCTTGTTTATTCCTCAAATGCTTAAAGATTATGTCATAATGTTTATTTCCATCATTTGTTACCAAATGGAAGCAGCAAATGCTGCACATCAAAACGTTGCAAGACTTTGTTAGAAGTCCTAGAATTTGTTAAAATACAAGATATTGCCTAAGTACAGGATATTTCTATTAAATGAAAAACTATTTAAATATTTGCTAGTGGTCAACAATACCCTTTCCAAAATAAAAACAAAAAAAAAGACCCTCAGTTTTTAAGAAGTGGCGATGGAAGTCTTTGTAACTTTAAAGACCTTATTTAAGACTAAGCTTGAAAAGCTCTGTTTGGGAGCTGAAAATCCTTTGGATGTAACTTAAGGATAGTTTGAGTTATTTTGGGCAGAATTTTAATTTCTGTGAAATGATGAAAGAGCTACAGGAGTATCTCAAAAGGCAGACTCAACCGAAGGAAAACAAACATTAAAACACTAATTATACAGACACAGGGAGTATTTCTGCTACTCAAAAAAATAAACAGAAAGAAAATTGTGAATCAGCTGCAAAGTTATTAACAACCTGTATTTTCAAAGCTTGCTGATGTGGCTACGGCCAATATTTCAATAGAAATATTGAAATTTACAGTAGAGCTGTGAAAAGCTAAAAAACCCAAAAAACTCTGTGACTCTAACCCATCCCGCATTCAGCATTTCTCCGATATCAATATTTTAGTTTCGCCACAGCTTGGTCACATCTTTCTATTCCTCGGCAGCTCTGCACTGCTCCTACAATACAGCTATATCACCTGCACATCTCCTGGGAAACTGTACAATGACTTTGTTAATGTCCTGCTAAAAGTTTGTGGTTTGGTTTTTTCCCCCCTTCTCAGTCACTGTCATGGGGGAAGAAAATCTTATGTAAGTTAAGGTAATAATAGCTTCGCTTGTTAAACATCAGACTAAGTATTTCTGGAGAAGCGATGAAAAGTAACATCAGTAAATAGAGAAAATAGCAGGGTATAAAATTCTTAATAGTCATTAATTTGTCTCTTTCAAGACAGCTCCCTGAATGACATGCAGGTAACTGAAATGAACCACATTAATTGCATTCGCAGAATTTAGTTCAGAGCTGTCACCTTTGCCCATTTTGAACAGTTTAAAGTACCAAGGCTGTGCCAAAGAGGACCCAAATCACCTTCAAGAGACCTCTGTCACCTATCAACTGCTTTGTTTACTGTGACATGAAAGAGGACCCTCTGCTAATAGATTTTTCTGGTTTTGTTACCGTAATTCATGGCTCAAGATGATCAGGGTCCAAACCTCTTTTGGCTGGGAGGTGTCACAGAAGTTCTTGCGGAGGGTGTGAGCCCAAGCTGGTCCTCTCCTGGACTACAGGCACACCTGCCTCACGACTGCGCGGGCTCTCAGGCTCTCCAGGACCATTTGAGAGGACGCGTCCCAAGGGCCTGGGCAAAGGGGGTTGAGGGAGGGCTGGGGCCGGGAGATGGGTAGGAAGGGTCACTCTGCTGGTCACAGAATCACAGAATGGTCAGGGTTGGAAGGCACCTCTGCGATCATCTAGGCCAACCCCCCCGCCAGAGCAGGGTCACTTACAGCAGTTGCACAGGACAACGTCCAGGCAGGTTTGGAATGTCTCCAGAGTGGGAGACTCCGCAACCTCCAACATGTGCACTGAGCTTAACAGTGCTCAGCATCTCCAAACCCTCCATTTTTCTCCAGACCTCACCCGCAGACCACGCAGGCAGCCTCGCCAACCCTTGCTGAGGGAGTGTTCTCCAAATCCAGCACGGGTAGGTCAGCATGGCACGACCCAGCACCACACAGAGGTACCCGAGGCGGAGGAGCTGGCGGCGGCCGCACTACAACTCCGTTAGTGCAACACTTCACTGAGCTCGAAATAAGTGACCTTGTGGCTCCCTACACAAAACTGCATCGTACAGTACAAATTTACCCATATGAGCCTTCAGCTATTTCATTTCCCGCAGGTTTCTTGTCATCGTTTCATTACATGCCGTCCTTTTCCAGGGAAACTACGCTTTACTTAAAAAGGGCTATGAAGAATAAAAGCAGCCATAGTTGAACAAACAAGTCGGGTCTGTGGGTGTACCAAATTTTTAGAGGAATCTCGCAGCAGTTTCTCATTTACACTGAACGAACTGAACTCTGCTTTGCTATACTGTTAACAGTAATTGCGTTGCCTGCATAGCAACTAATTTTTAATGATTCCTTTTCCTGCTGAATCTTATGCTGTATTTTTTCCAAAGAATTTCTTGTTTGTTAGAGTAAGAGAGAGAGAGATTCCTAATCACTGAAAAATACCATTTTGTTTACTTAACTTTCGGATAACGCAAACAACTTACTTATACATTTGCTTTTTACATTCTCCTCTGGCTATTGACTTTGTACATTATTAGTGCCTTGTTAAACTCACTATAAATCTTTCAAAAGGAGTCACTTAAATCTGTAAGCTCTCCATGTTTTGGCTCCTAGCTGTATTTGGGACTGTGTTCAAATATTCATGTTCTTCAAGTTCCAAGAAACATTTTATCTGTCCCTACAATCACTCAAGGAATTTTGGCATAAAACTGCCTTTTATTTTCTGAACAAACAGAAAACGTTTGACAACCAGGTTCTCTTTCCGCTGACAAACGCAGACTCCGACCCCCTGGTTAGTGGCCGCCTGCGTTCAAGTATTCACCTCTGCCACGAGCCGACACCACGCGAAAGGGGAGCGTGCGCGTGGCATTGCTGAAACGGCCTTTCTCCTCTGTATTGCCTGAAATGTTGATGAAAGCCAGTCTCCCCATCGGTTCACTAATGAAACATGAATTCCACTTCGTATACTTCCAACTCCTGTTTATCGCTCACATTGTTTTAAAGACCCGTAGTTAACAAAAGCTC
>VUYV01000010.1:7731573-7786334 GCA_008711295.1 Anarhynchus alexandrinus | reverse complement strand
GGAAGGGTCACTCTGCTGGTCACAGAATCACAGAATGGTCAGGGTTGGAAGGCACCTCTGCGATCATCTAGGCCAACCCCCCCGCCAGAGCAGGGTCACTTACAGCAGTTGCACAGGACAACGTCCAGGCAGGTTTGGAATGTCTCCAGAGTGGGAGACTCCGCAACCTCCAACATGTGCACTGAGCTTAACAGTGCTCAGCATCTCCAAACCCTCCATTTTTCTCCAGACCTCACCCGCAGACCACGCAGGCAGCCTCGCCAACCCTTGCTGAGGGAGCATTCTCCTCCAAATCCAGCACGGGTAGGTCAGCATGGCACGACCCAGCACCACACAGAGGTACCCGAGGCGGAGGAGCTGGCGGCGGCCGCACTACAACTCCGTTAGTGCAACACTTCACTGAGCTCGAAATAAGTGACCTTGTGGCTCCCTACACAAAACTGCATCGTACAGTACAAATTTACCCATATGAGCCTTCAGCTATTTCATTTCCCGCAGGTTTCTTGTCATCGTTTCATTACATGCCGTCCTTTTCCAGGGAAACTACGCTTTACTTAAAAAGGGCTATGAAGAATAAAAGCAGCCATAGTTGAACAAACAAGTCAGGTCTGTGGGTGTACCAAATTTTTAGAGGAATCTCGCAGCAGTTTCTCATTTACACTGAACGAACTGAACTCTGCTTTGCTATACTGTTAACAGTACTTGCGTTGCCTGCATAGCAACTAATTTTTGATGATTCCTTTTCCTGCTGAAATCTTATGCTGTATTTTTTTCCAAAGAATTTCTTGTTTGTTAGAGTAAGAGAGAGAGAGAGATTCCTAATCACTGAAAAATACCATTTTGTTTACTTAACTTTCGGATAACGCAAACAACTTACTTATACATTTGCTTTTTACATTCTCCTCTGGCTATTGACTTTGTACATTATTAGTGCCTTGTTAAACTCACTATAAATCTTTCAAAAGGAGTCACTTAAATCTGTAAGCTCTCCATGTTTTGGCTCCTAGCTGTATTTGGGACTGTGTTCAAATATTCATGTTCTTCAAGTTCCAAGAAACATTTTATCTGTCCCTACAATCACTCAAGGAATTTTGGCATAAAACTGCCTTTTATTTTCTGAACAAACAGAAAACGTTTGACAACCAGGTTCTCTTTCCGCTGACAAACGCAGACTCCGACCCCCTGGTTAGTGGCCGCCTGCGTTCAAGTATTCACCTCTGCCACGAGCCGACACCACGCGAAAGGGGAGCGTGCGCGTGGCATTGCTGAAACGGCCTTTCTCCTCTGTATTGCCTGAAATGTTGATGAAAGCCAGTCTCCCCATCGGTTCACTAATGAAACATGAATTCCACTTCGTATACTTCCAACTCCTGTTTATCGCTCACATTGTTTTAAAGACCCGTAGTTAACAAAAGCTCATGCCGTGGTTAATAGAGGTAATATCTTTAATTGCCCTAGCCATGAAACATCAACAGCTGTCCTAGGATTATCTACAGACCGTCTTTTGGTTGGAACGGGAGTAGAGATGAATGTCTATTAATTCAAGTTAATTAACGGCCTTATATATTCTAGTGTGGACATTCAGTAGATGCTTATTCAGCAAAACAAATGGGTGTGTGCTTAATTGTGGTTCATTCCAGGCTGATCCATTAACCGTTGTGTGTCTTCCCAAGAATGCACATTCATTAACTCAAGTTAATTGCTATTCAATTACCTTGACTTATAGTACGTCCCTAAACACTAGTGCAGACAGACCCCCTAGAGATTTCATGTACTTCAATTGTTAATTAAGCCATACCGCCTATTGTTGGTAACTGATTACATCTAGTTTTGAAATAATAACTTCACAGTTACGCTTAAATTGTTTCCTATTAAGATTTTTTAAAATCTTCTATATAGGTAATTGGAGTGATAACATTTCTTCCTTGCAATAAAGCACACTTGCATTAATACTGTTATCACTGCACTCGGCCAAAGAAGTTCCCTGCCATCTTTTTTTTTTTTAATGCAACCCATTTGTTTAGGTGGAAAGAACAGAATATATTTGACCTGATTATCTCAGCATGGCACTCATATGACGGCACATGTTTTGTAAATTTTAGGGTTCTTTCTCTTCATTTTCAAATGTTTTTAAGATTTTCCACAGTCTTTATGTAGAAATTTCAAAAAGGTACTTTACCATTTCATATGCTTTGATTTTTTGGCTCCTGCTAACAGAAAGACAGCATGGCCAAAGCCTTTCTTTTCACAAACTACAGCAATTCTGATAAACAATAGCTAGGAACAATTGACAAAGTTCTCAGACAGTCATCACAGCAAGAGGTTAAAGCTTTTGAATAGTAAAGCACACCAGAGAATGAGTAATACACCGGCATCCCTCTGCAACACTAAAATGTATTTAGAAGAATTAAAGTGATAGATACCTTCACAGTATTTAAAAAGACAGAAGTTAAAGCAATGACCTTAAGGTGCAACTTCCTAAAAAAAGAACTAATGTAAAATTATTTTTTTTAATTTAACATATTCCCCACAATCAGGTAAGAAAAAAAGAATTAGAGCTAAGACCAAAGACAAAGCTGTAGCAGTAAATGTTTTTAAAACTGGTGAATGCCATTTGAATATATTTCTACTCGCTATGTCCTCCTGAAACTAATGGAGCCCCTTCTGGGCACTTATATCAGATGAACAAAGAATAACTGGGAACTCTTAAAGTTGTTATATCCAACCGGTACTCTAAAGCTTCTCCTGATGTGGGCCAGGAATGTGAGGACGGAATCCCAGCCCAGCAGCTCCCCATCAAACGATCACCCATGAAAAGCTCCTTGCCCCAGAGAAGAATTTTACTGTGCTATCAACAAAGCAAAGATACCGTGAGCACCAATTTGCTCCTAACATTCTTTAGGCCACGCCAAGAGGGATGCTTTGCAAATTTTGCAAACCTGTTAAAAGTTCTAAACTTCTGAGAAGGGGTTTTGGCTGTATATGTGCGGAAGCCTCCCTGACCTCTGCCAGAGCAACTTGCAGGGTTCCTAGTTATGGTACTTGCCAACCCAAGAATGAATGCCAACCTGGTTTTGGTGTCCTCTGTGTTTTTGGGAAATAGGCAGAGGCAGCACTATCAGCTCTGAATGCACCTCTGCCTCGCAATGGATGCCTGGTGGGTAACGGGAATGGCAGAGAGAGAAGGAAAACAACTGAAGGATAAAGGAAGTGTTAGAATAGGCAGTTTTCTGGGAATATATATATACATGTAACAGTAGCGGCAGATTTTTTTGTTTCTGAAGATCAGTTGCTCTGTTAACACTCATTAAACCACACAAAAAATGAACTATCCGCTTCCACTCCCTGGAGCGACAGAAATCACCAGCAAAACATGGCCCTTCCCTTCCCGGGCCACACTGCAGAAGGCTACGGAGAAGTGGGGCCGGGCTACGGCAGCGGGACGAAGACGCTGAGAGCAGAGGGCCGACACTGCAGGATGGCCTCTAGCCCCTCCGAGGCGCTCTGCCTCCCCGTGGGGCATCGCTGGGCAGGGACCACACAGAGCCCTGCACGGAGCTCCCGGGGCCGGAGAGGTCCTGATTGGGATGGCTGGGATGAGCATCACTCATCAGGCTCATGTTTTATCCCTTACACCGGCTGACTTCCCGATGCCATCGATCCTAGGACTCCCTTTAAGCCAACATACTTTCTTCCCCCTTCCTCCTCCCCGGTACAGCAATGAATTATGGCACCTCCGGTGCCAAGCGGAAAAGCCAAGCCAAGGAGCGGCCGCAGCAGGGCTGTGCTGAGCTGCACAGCATATGGTTAGCACTCTTAAAGCAGCCAAAAAGCGATCGCAACTCGCAGTGAATTTCACACAAGACTCCCATCAGGATCAGCTCGTGCCAATCTCTAATATCAGCATAATAGAAGGGAAACATTTCCAAGCGGTACATGGCCACGAGCACCCTCTCCGCTCCATGACGGCACCTTGGGAAGCAGATGCTGAATGACACTTGTCTTCTGGAAATCTTTTCAATGTCTCTGAGCCCCTAAAAAAGAAAGGAAAAGCCACTCCCCTGTGTCAGGGCCCAAAAGCCACGCAGTACGCACCTCCCCCCCGCAGCGCAGAAGACCTCTCCATGCAGTTCCTAAGGGAAAAAATTTCCGCTAACTTCCCTCAAGTGAGGCACTGGGGGTTGTCTCGGTACCACAGACTCAGCTCCCACATGCAACATATGGCATGCAGATCAACCTGCAAAGCCTCAGGAGCTACAGCCAAATTTACAAAATTATTTAGGTGCCTTTAGCTAAAACTCAAGCAATTGGTTATTATTCCCTTTCTCAAAATGATGCAGTAGTTTCTTATTAATCTGAAAAGATTTTCAAAGATGACTAGGACTTGGCACTGCAAACACAAAACGTGATCCCCATCTTTTAGAACAGACTAATACCTACTGTCGGAAAACCGGGCCCTCCTAAAGTGGCTGAGCTTGATCAGGCAGAACTAAAAGGACCACATATCATGATTGGTTCAAAACACCTATATATTTTACTACATGAAGCAAGGACCCAGTTTGGATTCCTTCAGACGTCTCTCCAGGACTCCTTTGCCCACATGTCCCAATTACATGGGCTCTGTTGACACCTCACGGTACAGCTGCGTGATAATTTATTCATAAGCATTTAAAAAAAAATTGTACATTTCCAAACAAAGTCACGCATGCTGCTGATTCATTTACCCCAAATTAAAAAGCTTCATCTTCATCTCTCTCCCAAATTTAACTTTCAGCATTTTAATTGTTTCTTCCTTCATTGTTAGATCAATATCAATCATTGTCTTCAGTTACCAGAACTTGCATGTTCCTGAAAATTATGTTAAATTTAGATGCTAATGAAAACTGTTTACACTGTTTAACCACAGAAATGAAACCTCTATTACCAACCATAAAAATTGTTAGTTATAACAAGAAACCTTAATTTCTACCTCAGTCTCCTTTCTACCATCTGCTGCCCTACAAGACCCGTCCCAGAAACCGTGGACTAAACAAACAAACATGCAACAAAAAAGATAATTGTTAACTTTGCTTCACAACACAACAAACATTAAAAGAATTAAAAGTCCCATTAACCATTACACTGAAAATTATGCTATAAAGCAAACTAATCCATGTATGCCACATGCCAATACCCCTTCTCTCCAGTAGTCTTCCCAACCAACCAACCAGAAATCCTATATAGAAATACATAATTGATCCATAACACCCAACTGAACACTCTCCATCCTCGCAGAAGGAATAAGACAAAAAATTCCTAGCCATTAAAAGAAATACCACAAATATACCCTACCATAGTAATAGCTGATAATTATTCTTTCATCCCATATTTGCTCTGGCCAATCCCTCAGAAGTGACTGTGTGAAACACTGAGTCTGGATCTATGTCTGTCATTGCCAGATGTTTTTC
The DNA here is from genome assembly GCA_008711295.1 of Anarhynchus alexandrinus. Lineage (NCBI taxonomy): Eukaryota > Metazoa > Chordata > Aves > Charadriiformes > Charadriidae > Anarhynchus > Anarhynchus alexandrinus. The sequence continues at coordinate 7,780,887 of VUYV01000010.1, read as the reverse complement.
TCATGGGTCACCATGTGTCTCTGTACAATTACAGACACTATCATGTTCTGGGAAACGCTGCATCAATCAGCATCAGCTTCTCTGCGCGATGGGATGGAGACAGCTTATGGCAGACAGTGGGTTTCAGGATAAGCGCCATATTCAGAATGCACCAAAAAGGTCTAAATCTCCTAACATAAACTGTCATTCACATTTCTTGTATAAATCCAAAATCTAAATTGTGCGTGGGGTGGGGGGAAGGTTAAAATTATTACAAAACTCTCATACAATGTTTTAATTCTTTTCTGTGCTGCAGTAGCTAAGCAATCTTAGAGAGTCATCTTTCCTTTTTATTGGGTTTAGATGAGAAACAATCAGATAAGGTAAGAGACTCTGCACTGTATTTTTACCTCTTAATGGTTTAAAATCTTTATTTCTTGCTTTTTCCCTATCTGCCCCCAAAGAACACTCCACACATCTCCATCAGGGTTATAGTGTGAACAAAATCATTCCATTGGTGACTTGCACGTTAGTCATGTCCCAAGGAAGACCAAGCAAAATCAGACAAACACAGCCGTGCTACACCACTGCTAAATAAAGTCCCATGAAGTAAGAAGCTAATGAGCTCATTTGAGCAATAATGCGGTAATGTGGTTTCTGCCATCTGGAATGCAGAATGAACATCTCGTTCAACTCTCTGCTTTCTCTCTCTGAGTCCTAAAACCACCCCAGCTAATATACACGACTACGGGGAGACAGTTTTGAATCCTGATGTAAATCCATTGACTCCCAGAGGGAAAAGCATGGATTTGTACCTTTTTTTTTTAAAAAAAAACCAAACACAACAAACCAAGAAAAAAAAAACCACAAGAAAGAAATTGTACCTAAATACATCATTCTTTTTGTAATCTGGACAATTTAGTCAGGAGCTATAGTCTACGTCTTGGCTGAGCTAATTCTCTACTTCAGTTATCTTACACACCTTCTTTAATGAATACGTGCTCCTTTGATTAAATTAACATTTTTGTCTACCTAATTAGCCTGAAAAACCTGTGCTGAACCAATCTAAAAGTGACTTCATTACTGCTCATTGGTGCATGTTTGCTACCCATCACTGTCAACTCAACAGGCGAAGGATTAGAAGAACATTAACTCTGGCTTATTTGGCTTTCCATAGCAATCGTCGCACCCGGAGCGCGCAGCCAATCCAAGCTTCCAATCGACCCGGTAGGACAGCGACAGATGTTTTAATCATGTGGCTTCATTCATTAGTGCTCATTTGCCTGGTTGGCCAGGTTTGTGGTTCTGAGAGACAGTTGAAACAAAAAATAATTAAACCTAACCAGCTTAATTACTGTTTTTACATTCATCCTTCAGCTGGTACAGTTCACAAGTAACGGGAAATTGAAAATATAAATAAAAACCAGTTTATCCAGACCAATGAGCTAATAAGTACGCTCACCAGAAGATGCATCATTGCTTGTCTAGGAACATAAGCACAAGTTGCTTAACAGGCACTTAATGTACATCGGCTAATGAAATCATACCACGGCTAATGAATATATATAATTGGGTAGGCAGCTGCCACTAAAATAAGAAATAGTAAGTGAAACCATCTTGCTAATTCAGTTTGCAGAGACAATTAGAGAAGGCCCTTGAAGACAATTCAATGGACTGTGCTAATACTGAGACTACCATCCATTATTTGCATGGTGATACCACCTTGCTTCTTTCCTGACCAGCTTCTCAGACAAACAGCCCCCATCCACTTCTAAAATACTAAATAAACAAATTCAAATAAATTTCAAAAGAAAATTAAATACATTTTAAATACATTATATTAAAAAACATCTAAAACGGTGACCGAGTGTCCACAGCTCAGTGAACCTGACGGGACTGCTCTCATCAGCCATCAGTTCAGATTCCATCTAATGTGGAGGTAAGAATGTGACTAAAATAAATTTTTTAACTGGATAAGCTCAGAGGAGAGATACAGCTCAAATATGTGGTGATAACTATTGAAGTCTGCGCTGCAAATCCGGTATGTGAGGCCCTGGAAATCCCGTCCCAGTGATGCTGCTATAGAACAATATTTATCACAAGCTCTCCAGCTGTTTTGGGTTTTTGCTTTCACCTGCTTTGTTCTTTCACTGTAAGAAACCCTAGTCCTGCATCATTAAATGTCATTCTTCAATGAAAATACCTCTTCCTCTATTCCCCTCAAAATATTATGAAACTTTCATGTTCTTTAAGTATGGCATTATAGAAAACTCCAACACCTAGATGGAGTGAGAGAGCACCTCTGAGGATTTTTATTAAAAGTCCATTTGATTTTTTTCAGCATCACCACAAGACTTTTTTTTTTTTCTCTCCAGTTAGCAGTAGTTGAATCAATAAGAGAGAGAACTGAGGCAGAAAGGTTAGAGTATCTTTTTTCAAGACCTTCCATGAATATAGCAAGGCAGGATGCTCCAGCAAAGCTGGGACGGTCCCCCCGGCAGGGCCGAGAGGTGAGGCAGATGGACACCCCCACCCAGACATCACCCGCCTGCGGCAGGCGGGAACCCCAGCCCAGCGTGCAAGAAATCTGGAGATGGGAAAGCACGATAGCACGGTCTTCCCTCACGTCATTTATTGTCCTGACTACAAAAGAACCTAAACTCAAATTCAAGATATCTGCAATATGATTTAGCAGACCAGAAGTACTTGTTTCTATTAATGATTTTTTTACAAAGCTCTGGACAAATAATAAATATTGGTACATGCGTGTTATCCCAGTCATAGTTTGTTCTTATCCTTTCAAAGAGAGTTTTTTTCCCAAAATATCCCGTAGAGACCATTTGGAGTTTGTTTTCATTTTCAGGCTCTGCTGAACTAAGCATTTGATTCAGAGAAAATAACAGGTTTGAAAGAAAGGCTCTGGGAAACTTAAACATAACAGATGCTTATTTGCAGACATCTGATTTAGCTGAACTGAAAACCCCAGTCTAAATCCTGAAAACCATAAATGTCAGCCGGCTAGAACAGAATAATAACCACTTATCGATATGGATGTACCTAGTAGATAACAGAGTTCCTGGATCATAATATTCATATAACTGCTCTCAGTTTGCTTCTCCCGAGATCGCAAATTACAACGGGCAACACCGCATCTCATTTCTCAGCGCTGCGCATTGATGGTTCACAGCGAAGGGACCGGTTCCGTACAAGTTGTAGTTTTCTTCCAGTATCAGGTGTGAACTATTTAGTCTGGAATTAATATCTGAGGAAGCTCACATAGGATATTCCCAGCAGCACAAATGGCCAACAGTAGCCACCTCTGCGAATTTCAAAAGAGCTCTTCGAACGCGAGCTGACAACTCGCACCTCGTAAATCTCAATCTCTTAATCTTGGAATCACAGAATCTGCGTGATCAAAGTCAAGTCACAGGCAAAGCCACTCGGATACTTCAAAGCAGCCTGGATGGGGATTTGGCTTTTCTGCGTGTCCGTAATGAGGGAAAACCAAACACTCAAATAGCACTGAAGTTTGCAAAAATTTGGTGAAGTTAACGATCTGAAAATTTAGGACCATTTGAAACAAAACCCTTAGCACCATAAATCAACCGGAGTGCACAGAGCAGAGAGGACACCGGCATTTTAATGACAACTGTGAAATTTCAGCTCAGAAATCAGCATCAGGTCAGGCTGTTCAATGCTTTCTTACACTTTTCTCTTTACCTGGGTAAGGGATAAGATACTCGCAGGCCAAATAACTTGGATGGCATTTTGCCCTTACTCTGGAAGTTACATTTTGTTCCCTGTGCTCTTGCCCTTTCAAAATCAGAACCAGATTACCTTCCTAAAACATGAGTCACCTAAGCATTAGGTGCACAATCTCAGCGAGGTGCTCAGGTTAACTCCGGAGCCAACGAAAATAGAAAGCAGTCACCGGAGAGTGATTCATCCTGCCCAAGTCAGATGCCTCCTGTGGGATGTGCTAAAACAACCCTCTCTTTGGCTTCCTGAAACTTGGCAAAGGCAATTTCACATCAGATGTGCCATATTCTGGATTCCTTAAGCCAATGGTCTATCTCAGCAGCGTTAACAGCACTGCATTTTCTGGTTGTACTTCTAATTACTTTTCATTACATTTTCAAACTTGTCTGAGACATACTTTGAGAAATTTTGGCAGTTTGATTCCCCCACAATTTCTGAAAATCATGGCTAAAAGCCCAATGCGACATTAATAGATTTTAATTAAATTCATTACGCCGTTAATTCAAAGTGATCTGCGGTAGCCTAGAACTTTGTTGCTGATCTCAGTGGGAACTTGGCTGAACGTTTTCTGGACAGATGAGGTGACAGACACGGAGATGGCTGGGTAAGGCTGACTGCAGATACAGTTTATGCGTTATGGGCTGCGCTTTCAGGTGGTAATATCCTAGAACTACTGTATAATGCACCACATATATTTTGTTGGGCAATGAAGTGTTCTCCAAAATTTGATGAAAGTATAAGGTAGCTTCAGTGAGATTTTATGCAAATCTCTCAAGAGGAAATATGGATGCCGGATCTCTTAAAATATTCATTCAAAATGGGGAAGAACCTTTTTTATTATATACTCTCTGATGTACACGTAAATGTTAAACTGAGACAAGATGAGACTCTAACATCAGTCACCATAAAGAGAAAAATCAATTTGGTGTAAGAAGTAGCTTAGTTGTGAAACAGAAGAAATTAATTACATCACTACATATTGCAAAAGGGTTGTTCTATCATGTTGTATTTGGCAAGTCAGACCACCGGGAAGAGAGAGAGTTATTGAATGAGACAACAGTAAGAGAAAAAAGGAAGCACAGCAACATGAAAAGAAAAAAAAAGGGGGAGACAAGGAGCTAATAATGACATGCTGGGTGAGCGGTCAGGAAGGCAGGAGAAGACAAATCACTATATGGTCAGAGAATTCAAGAAAAGAGATCAATAGAATATGTACCAGGGGGCATAAGTCAAGAAGAAATGCAATGTATAATGAAGGGAAGCATCATCGAAAGCTTGGGTCAGGACTCACTGGGTGCTGTATCCTCTTGACCCTGCTCTGGCAGCCCAGAGGCATTTAAGCCATCGGTGGGACACGGTCAGGCCAGCACAGCCAAATCCTAACTGGGGGAGACACGTCCCTGAAAGTCATTCTGGAGCTGCCCACGGCCAACTGAACACAGGTCAAACCGATGTCACCACAGCTCCAGTCCAGCCCAGCCAAAGGGTATTTACTGCATCGTGCAAAGCAGAGGAAACAAAGGAGCAGCGACGCAACGGAGCCCCGGGCAGCTCTGGGCAGCTCAGCTCAGCCATACGCGCTGCCAGAGGGGCAGGATTTCTCCGTGCTCTTGATGGGACTCAATGCTATCTTCACTCAAAAACATTCATGAAGAGCAGAAGGCAAAAAAGGGCACATGAACACACTTAATACGAAAAGCGAACTCACAGCTTAACTATTACACGCACTGCTGCAAACACAACAATGCCATTGCATTTAAGGCAATTTTCCACTCGTGCTCCTTCTGAGCACACCTCAAGCAGAATTTCCCTTAAATTCCTAAAAGAGCCGAGTACTCCAGCACACCCCATTTCTGGCCGTGTCACCCCACCGAACAGAAAGCCTTATTCCACGTGCTCACCGCCAACCGGCAACCGCGCTGAAGACCAACAGCGCACGACCCCACGTGCACGGCCGAGGCGTGTATCAAAGCCTGTATCAGAAATGTAGTGCTAAAAAAGCACTTCGGTATGATTTTGGCTGTTCTGTGACATTGATATTCATTCTTCCCCGCGTTCCAACCTCACTTCTGAAGTGAGAGTAGTAAAAGTAATATCCCGTTGCCACAGGGCAAAAAACTTTCATTCCACACTTATGTAATGTATGTTAGTACAGCAAGGGAAGTTCGTGAAAAATGGGCTTGTAGAAGTGACTCTCCTTAAAGTTAATGTTCCAAACTTTTTTTAATATGAGGTAAGTAAGTGAAGTTTTACATCCAGAATTTATTAAGGAAGAGGAGTTGGGCCTTAAAGGTGCTATCAAAGCCCTGAGGACACTGCAAGAACGTAGTCCAGCCTTTTAAATTAGATACTAATTTTTTTTTCTTTCTTTCTTATTCATGGACTGCTTGAGGTGAACAGCTACAGAAAAAGAAGAGCCTGACAGATATCGTTGAAAAACACATCCAAATATTTCACTACCCATACTGACACAGGGAAGAACTGTATCTCACGTTGTCTGGAGAGTCCATTTAATCTGCCAAAACCCCATTAGTAATGACTTTCATTACTATCCGTGTCCCCAAAAGGCTATTATCTTTATCAAGTAACTGATAGTTCTTACTGTCCCCTTTCAAAGGTTGCAGTCTAAAATTTTTGAGAGAAAACCAGACTGGATGCCTAAGTGCTGGCTGTTTGCAGCCAGATAAACCCACCTCTAAATCTGTGCAAAAAAGACTTAGGCACACGGGTAAATCAGCACAGCCCAATGCACCGGTGAGGGTCTACCGAGCCATTTTATCGTGCCTGTTCGTATTTGGAACTTGTGGTAAAAATTGGGTAACTAGAAAGAGCATTCTGCAGTTAAACAGGGTTAAGCTGACATGAATTATCCTGCGTTTGCGGCGGACGAGCGGTATTCAGCTGCACAGCCTGTTCTTTGGGCTTTGCTAGAACACGGTAATACTTGAAAACAGGTCTGAACTCTTTGCTGAGGCACATCCAGGCCTGGAGGCAGTGTCTCAGGTGGGCTTGACCAGCAGCGGGGCACCGAAAGAAAGAATCGCCTTCACCCCATCACCAGTTCACCCCAATTCACCCAGGCTGGGAACAGACTCTCCCACGTCCTACCTCTGACAGGTAAAGAAGGACGTTATGTGCCCTTCGTAAATATGCCCATTTCACCTGTTTTTGCAACTAACCAAAACCATTTCGCTTTAGAATTTATTTGCTTTTATGCTGTACACTACGTAAATATTTCCATATTTACAGTTGGTCTTGATGAGCAGCAGTAAAGTTATGTTTTGCTTCAGCCCTTGCGCATACGGCAGCAGTGACAGCATCACACAGCATCGCAAAACCTACAAAAAGGATTGCAACACCAAACCTTGACAGATATTTAGACCGAGGACCTAGTTTTGCTCCTGTTAGAAATTTCAGAAGCAAGAACAATTTCTGACTAGGTCGTCCTGCCTACGCCTGGGCACCCCTAAGGCGACGCCTGCGCGCGGCGGGGAGGGACGCCGCGACCCCGCAAGCAGAGCGCGGGACAGGGGCACACGGGCACCGCCGCCTTGCTGAGGGCCCCAAATGGCCAAACGCCTTATTTCCAAACCCACCAAATGTGTAAGCACAAGCAAATGCTTTGGCTTTTTATAGACTGTGAAATTTGTACATAGTATAAAAATGAATCCAGGTGTCTGCTTTCATGTGGGAACATATTTTACAGTTCAAAATTTTGAGACCTTACACAGTTCAGCCTATAAATAAATAAATAACATATTTATTTTGAACACGGTTTTGCTGGGTTAGATTTTGGTTCATGTCACACGAAAAAAGATTTCCCAGGCCACATAAAGGGCACAGTACTGCACATTAGACTGCAGTTCTTGCTTTTAGGCAACTTTACAAAGAAGTCTCCCTTCCTTCCTTCCTGAAAGAAAAACCTTCCAGAGTTTTCATAAAGCAGTTTAGAGTATTTCACAATTACCCATCTCCAAAGGCATGTTTAACTTCCCTCGTTTATAGAGCTGCTGGATAATATTTACATGTTCTCAGCTCTCACTGAGCTCCTCCGGTGAACCCTCCTTCCCTGCTAACACTACTCCCAAGTTCCCATACTTTCAAAAGTAAATATTTTTACTTCCTTTCTTTATAAGCACAGTGGAGTCATTAATCCCTTTAGAATTTACTGTATTCATTTCTCTGGGTATGAAAGATCTCATCTTCGGCTGTACAGAGTATTTTCAATTCACCCCGAATTGCAGGATGGCTCCAAGTTTGTGATTTTTTCTGCCGTTTCTACTTCAGGTATTTAAGACTATATCAAAAGATGAGGGCTAATTAAGTGATACATATTCTTGCCTGGTTTTTAACACGGTAAGCTCATTGAATCTGGCAGAACATTTCCTAAGGGCTGCCAAAATCTGAAATCAATTTGCTGAAGAAACAATAATCAGTCATTAATTGATTTCTGATTCCCTATTTATCCCAATCAAATTCATCCATGTATTCTCATACAAATCAATGACTGCTTATCGGAGTCATTTTATCACGTTTCCCCTTCCCTGCAGGAGGAGCACAAAAGCCCGTCAAGGAAACGTCACTGTAACTCTACGGGATGCCACCAGCCGGGTACGGCACCCACCGACACCACATCAGGTTTCCCTTTTCTTTATTTGCATGAAGTTTCTTTTAAGGATTTCCCAACAAAAATGTGTGTATCTGTACACAGCTGCATCTGTAATCGGAGCTGTTATATCCGCGTGCTCCGCTGTAGGTGAGGGAAACTTACTCCTGTTGAAAGTCCCAGTTCAAGATCTAAGGACCAAGGAAACCCGGTGTCTGCCTTAAATGGGACTACAACACATACATAACAGTCTGCACACAGATTAATTTTACCTTCTTCCTTAGCAATTTCTGTAAGGTAAATGTTCGTGTTTTGGCTGTAATATATAAAAAAAAGTATCTCCAAAAAAAGTCTCGGCTGTGCCCTCATTCAAGCATTTTCCTGATACACATTCATCAAACTTCATTTCCATTTCACCAGCTGAAGAGCTGAACTCATACATCTTTTTCACACCTGATGTTTTACTCGCTCCATTTACAAAACACACAAATAAAGAACGAAATGCATTTCAGAGACAGCAGAGGGGCAAGCAGAATGAATTCAGCACTGAGAGTGACCTTTACAGTTGAGGTTTGAGCATGAGCCGGGGTCTGTGGGAAGCCAGTCCCGCGGCTGGGCTGTGCTGCGGTGGAGAGTAACCCACAGCCCCAACCAAAGCCCAGCTCGTCACGATTCAGTGCATGCCACGATTTCAACTGGCAAAACGTGATGCCCAGCATGTTGTGTATGAGGGCAATGGGCCAAACTTACTCCTAAAAATATGACAACTTGCCCTCGCTTTTTTTTTTTTTATTTTGTATTGCTAATAGTTTGACAAGATGTTCTGCAAAGAGCCCGTGGGCCGCTCAGGAGAACCCCTGGTTGGCATTCAAATGAGTATTTTCAAATGTCTCTTGAGAGTATTTCTCCAGAACCACTTTTTGCCCACTCAGAAGGTCTGAGCTGCTGCCGCAGGAGCAGGGGAAGCTCATTCAATGTCTTTCCAATAACTGAACCTAGCTGAAATATAAACTTCAGTCTCATCACTGCTTAGCCTGTGGGCAGGACAACCCCCAGCACCACCATGAAAAAGAAAGAAATCCTATTTCAAACCCTTCAACCACTTTATATTCTTTTCCTTTCCCTGCCTCATCATGAACTATTACATTTACTCTCATTCTGCTCTGGAAGCCATTTGGACTTCATGCAAATAAACCCCCTACTTTTATAAAGAAATACTATATATCAAATTCTAATTCTTCACCTGCTTAAAGAGAGTTAGTAAAGAGCTTTTACAACTTCAGCAGGGCTACACCTATATTTCAGGGCTGCTTTGAGGGGCAATACATCACGCTGGCGGGCCCTTTGGCACTCTGTAACCTCCCATGCATATAGAACTTGAATTAGAAAGGCGACGACATATTTATACTACAATTAAAAACACGTTTAGCATTCCCTCAAGGAACCACCCTTTGCTATGATTTCCTGCTAAAGGTGCATTAACCTGTGCGGCAGCGCAACCGCGATAAAGACAGCACTTGTTCCCATTGCTGAAGTTTAAATATTGAGTGTGAAAACCCATTCTGGATTTCCATAACCTTGAAATGTCACCACGCATGGATTATACTTACGCTCAAACACGGCCTGCTCTTTTAAAGAGAACCTTTAGAAGTCCTCACACGCAAACACGGCTTCGTGCTCTTTGGCAGTAACACATTTCACCGAGAAGCGTGTGATTCCATTTGCTGCGGGAACGCAATAAACAAAAGGCGAACACGTAATCGTGCAGCCGGGAAAAAAAAGTAATATACAAGCAAGGGAAAAAAAAAAAAGCAGGGATGAGAAGGAAAGAGCAAGACAAAACAGAGAGACAAAGTAGTTTCATGCTAACCTTTTCATTGCACTGAAAAAAAGGACATAAAGTTTTGCTGCACGGCATCAAGACCACTGCAAGTCACACCTGCCCCAGACAACTCTCCCCCAACCCCGTGGAGGTATCCCATCCCACCGCACCGCAGCCGAGCAGCGGCTGCCGGAGCGCCCACCGCGTGTCCCCGCACCAGGGACCAAATGCTCCTGACGTATTCTGGCATCTGCAGCACCTACAAATCATGCTTTTGCAGCAACACAACCAGCCTTGCCTTTTGCAGCTTTTCTGCATCGGTTGCCTACTAATTCCCAAAGGTACAACGCAGATGCAGACCACGGCACGGCTGCATCACTTGGAAGTTGGTTTCTGGGCGCAGCTACCGCTATTGTCCCGTACGGAACTACAATAGCTCAGCCGGTATTTGAGAGCGAACAGAAGCTGCACAATGACAACTTGGCTAGTGATCCGCTCCCCAAATCGCTCAGACGAGCTCGAGCTTATCGAAATCCTTCTCCTCTAGAACAGCCTCCAAAACATGACTAATAGGCTGATTCTCCTCCAACAATATCTATCTTGGTTCCTGCTGTAAAATAATCAATTACACTAAATGGAATTATTTATACAGAATACGAAAGCAGTTTGGCTTTGGTGGAAGTAATATGCTTATCAGATAGATTAAGATCTAATAGGCTTTTCTCTCTGAAAGTATAGCTGTTCCTCATAGTCTATCAAACCTCTTATGTAAATTACTTTGCTCTTGACAACATAAATTAGATAAAAGAACGATATTTTGTTTACAGACCTCAAGTAACAAGATTTTAAATATATTTAAAAGCCGTGCCAATAGAATCAAAAAGTGTGTTTATGAACTAAAATTGCCTTAGCTTATTTCAACTAATGAAACAAAAGTGAACTCTGCCTACTTTTAGTTAATACAGTGACTCCATGAAAATCAAATATTTATGTCTTTGGTCTAGACGAATTAATATACAATCTCTCTATCACAGGAAAAAGAAGGCAATATCTTCCTTAATGCATGCCTTAATGGAGTATCTGCTTTCTCTGGGGTCCGTCCAGAAGGGCCGAGGGCTGCACAACAGGGCTCCAGGCAGCGGCTGGAGGGAAGGCAGCAGCAAGAGCTGAGGACTGCAGCCAGCCTGGTGACCACCACAGCACTACGGGTGCCAAACGCTGCCTGGTCACGGAGACTGCACAAGTGGCTGATGAAAACTTACTCAGAAACGTATTTAAGAAAATTTACTCAGATTTCCAGGGGCTGTGCTTTGATTTCTCTTACTCCTTTCCTTCAGGAAGGCGGGAGAGGAGCCCTTGTACTGCAGTTGGAATAAGAGGAAATGTGTTTCTCCTGTCTTTGGAGATGCATTACAAGTCCTAAAAGCATTCTTTGTAATACCTTTATTATACGCAAGCCTAAAACAACATTTCTTAAAATGTATGCAATAAGTAGAGGCAATGACTAACTTAGAAATATATTTACTATATTTAGCAATAAAAAAAAATCGTATCTTGAAAAGCAAAACTTTGCACTTGCATTCATCTGAAGTAGAGGATGAGAGAGAGATCTCGCCTTTTGTAGATTCATTTTTAAAAACTGGGTAATACAGCACAAAAGCAGTTTGGCTCCGTATGCCCATTTCACAGCTCTGGACTAATTAATATCAAGTAAATTACACTTGGCCCAGAGCTTAGCTAAACAAAAAATAACAACCCATGCTAAGCCGAGTCTTAAATAATTTCTCAAAAACCCAGATGATTTCTGTAATGATATGCAAAGTAAGCATTTTTGCCAAAAGAGAACTAATAATTTATGATGCCATTTAAAAGCTGGTAACTGCTTCTCTTACCTGAAAAATAAAAAAAAAAGAGAAAGGAAAAAATGAGTCCCTGGCTTGATTATGATTCACTGTGTGTATCGGTCCTCTGCATCATGGGACTAAAGTATCCTTTTATCTGTGTTATTCGTCAGGACAGATTGAATAATGACAAGTGGAGTGCCGAGCCGGAGTTTACTCGCAGATTGGTTAACATCATTTCGTTCCCAGAACAAGTCTCATCGGCCCTTATCAGGACTCTCCTCGAATTGTTTGAAAGTTACAGGCAGCACACCAAGAAAATTAATTTCCCTGTCTCCCTCCTAGTGTTGTCCAAATCTTGTTACCCTTATTCACACAAAGTAATTCAACGATCTTAGCACAAAGTGCCGCTGCATTTTTGCTTAGTCTTACAAAAACCAGCAACGTATAATTTCTAGGGACCCGTGCAGGGTTCAGTTTCCATGAGGCTCACACGTGGCATTTTCTTTTATATATACATATTTTATTGCTGTTTACTCTATGTTTATGTGCAGCAATTATGAGCTTTGCTCACCAACAAACTACAACATCAAGAAGGGCTTAAGAGAAACACGGTCCATCCCGCAACCGCTGCTTGGGCCAAGCGCGTGGAGTCTGCTCCATCCGGAGAAGGAGCTGCGCCGGCACAGGGATGCCACTTCTGATTTATGGCAAGATACACTAGGGATGGTTTTATGGCCTGGGAAATCCAACGCCCTGTACTTTCAAATAATGTAGATTTTCTGAGCTCACTACCAGAATTAGGAAAAATATGTATGAAGCAGGCTGTGGTTTATTCTTTCAAGTCTACCCTGAGATTTCAGCTTTGTGAATGAATCAAGTAGAAGTGATACAATGGGAAGCAGTTCGTACAATGGACTGAGCAGAGAGATGAATTCAGGGAGAAAGTTTTTGGATAAAAAGAATTGCACCAAGACCTTCTAACTCCAACATGGACAGATGAAACTTTTAATGCTGGTTTCCCACAACAAAAGCAGGCTGTATGACTGCACCCTGCACGTCTGCATGAGCAACTCTGGGTCTATGCCATGAATTTTTAAACACATATTATATTTTTAATCAAATTCAGCAGAGACGATCTTGATGATTTCATTTACCTTCTGCTTTAGTGGAGACTTCAGCACGCAGAAATGTAGTAAAGAAAACAAATCTATGGTTTGAGCTTTACACCTGTTCTCAAAACAAACTTCTAGCATTTTATTTCGCGTCGGCATCTGTGGAAGCCGCCCAAAACTATTGACAGCAGCACGGCCTCAAGCGCGAGGTGCTTTCCACCCGTCAGAGTAGTCTCAGTCCTGGGACTTGTTTAGCCATCCTGCCTGCGGCTGTTTCCAGTCGTCCTAATTCTTGGGAAAGTTTTGCATCGAAGCTCTTTCATTTCAAGTGACTTTGTTCTGGTTCAGGCACACAGGTAAGAGCGCAACAGTGACTCACGGGGCAAGCGCTAGGTTCGGTTTCTGTTTCAAACCCAGCAAATCTAAATATATTCCTCCGAACAGACGCTGCGGTCAGACGTGCCGTTCCGCACAAAGCCGAGCGACTGCGAAGTCGCCACCTCACGCCCACGCTGCGCCGCTCCGCGGTCCACCCCCGCGCCGGGCACGGCGCACCCAACCACCCCTCGACCCAGTTCTGTCAAACCAGTCTGCGGTTCTAAAACCTGCCGTTAAAAGTGTTCAAGCCAGTTTGGATCTCCGCGGCAGAACCGAGACAAGGAACGACAATTTGTGCATTTACGGCGGTAGATGAGAGACAAGCGAGAAACCTTCAAAGCATGAACCTCTCCTAAACCCGCTCGTCGCTTCCGAGCACTGCGCAACCCTCCCCAGGACCAGTCACCTTGACCCATGCCACACAACCGGTCATACAGCCGAGCTGGGCAACAGCAAAGAGAGCTTATAAACTAATTCAACGCTCAGTTTTTACCTTCACCAGGTTTGAAGACCTGCCCTTTTTTTTTTTTTTATTAAAAATTTATAGGCTGGAGGCAGTCATATTAAATAAAATTTACAGTACTTTACTGAGAACAAGGGAAAAACACGGAGGCTGCAGACCTCTCCAACACGGATGCCGAACAGATGTTTTCAATGTCTATTTGCATTTTGAACTGAAATTAAAGGGCGCAAATCTCAACGGCTTTAAGATCTCTGCCAACAACTTGTGGATACTAACAAATGGCACCTAATGATCCATCAAAAAGGGGTGATTTTTCTAATTCTTCTTTTTGGGAAGTAAAGATTTAACTAACTAAACAAAATAAAAGAGAGAGGAGTGAAAAAATATCAAATAATAAAATCAAGAACTTGAAACAGGATCTTAAAGCCCCAGCTACAAAGCCTGACAGCTGTGCAAAAGCCTGACAGCAGAGATAGGGTTTAATATTCTCTTATGCGAGGGAGCTTTGAATCTCATTTAATTTTATCAGACTTAGAATCATTTGCTAGGGGCCAGACAGCCAACTAGTGTAAATCAGTTGAGCTCCATTAACTTCTACGGAATTACAGTTTCCAATTTACATCAGCTGAGAACCTTGCTGTTATGCTACTATTATTAGCTGCTATTTATAATGCAATAATACCTAGAGCAGTCGTCTCAAACGGGTGGCTCAACAGGCTTTCTGACATCGCCTCCAGACACTGGAAGGCTCTGCTCCTCTAGCCCACGCTGCCCAGCGCAGCAGAGCTGTATTGTACTGTACTGTACTACCTGCTCCATATTCCACCAAATGCACTACTGAGGCTGGAGTCCACTGGTTAGTATTGAAATCCAAGCCTAGGGTTGCTACGGTATAGATAGAGACACATAATCATTACAAACCTAATAATAATAACGCACCTTATTAGACAAAAGCGGACCCTTCCACAACATCTCATAACCCGCGAGGGATTAGGAAGGAGAAAAAAGGGCCAGGGAAATGGGGAGAGGTTAGGCAGAAGGCCGGCTGTAGAAGCTGCAGGGAGAAGGTGAACCACAGCACCGCCCGGTGTGACGGCCGGGCCGCTCGTTTCTCAGGGAGTCAGAAGTCATCCCCATTCACAGCTGTACAGGGTGACTGCAGAGATCCACATCCCTCAACTCCAGGAGTGAAAAGAGTCACAGTTTTGAGTTTAGAATTTCCTAGTTTTAAAAAGAAGTTTCTGAAGCTGGTGCATTGAGAATATTTGCACCAACAAAATTTCGGACCTAACTTATGTGACTGAATTATGTGGCTAGAGATGTTCCTCCAAGTGCCATTCAGTGCAGAAGCATAACTTAGGTGCCCTGAATTATTTTCTGAAGGATCCTAATTCTCTCTCTTGGCTACTCAGAAGACACTAAGGCACTCCCCTCCTCCTTGCAAGTAGACATCAAAATAGCGATAACAGAAACAGTTCCCCACACCCATCTTGGGGACACAGATTTTGATACCTCCTTGTGTGTCTCTCTCTCTGCTCAGTGTTCATTTATTGTGGATGTACATCCTGCTCTAGCACTGTCCAAAGAAAGAGCCGTCTGTGCCCACAAAGGCCCATCAGTCACGGTCCTTCACGTTACGTAGGGGATGTTTTCTCCCTGACTCCATAGGGCAGACAGAAACAAAGGAGGACATGTCATGGTTTTGGTCCACTTCCCCCATTCGCTGCTTGACCTTCACACAAAATCGGGAAGATTACCTGCAGGTCCTGGTTTCATGCTCACATTTATTTGTCTCCTCCTCTGCAACACATAGTGAAGGCAGACCCCAATCACAAAGTTGGAATCCCCTTCAGAGACGAACCAGACCTTTCTCCGAGGTTTGGCACTGTCCTGTTCCCACACCTAGGCAACGTGGGAGGGTGGAGACTGAGATGCGCAAATCTGCTGGGACCAGTGGGAGGTAGACGTAGAAGAGACACCAAAAAACGATCGTTCCCACTAACAAATGCAGCACGAAGCCCGTATCTCATGGCACGATCAAAACTTTGCAGCATTTCCAATCAAAGCAGCCTGTGTTCGTTCCCTGGTTGGCTCCCCATTTTGAAGCAGAACTTCCCTTAAGTTCAAGGGCTCAGGAAGAGAAATCTAGTGCAGAGCTTTCTCTTTTTATTTATGAACTCCTACTCAGTAGACTTCAATCTCACAAAGTGCTTAAACTTATGCAAAGTGTCTCTGAAGCAAACGGGACTGTTCACACGCCTGAAGTGCAGTCCTTTGCTGGATCAGGGTGGCAGCTCACTTCTTGTCAGTCTTTCTGAGCTCTATACATTCTGTTCAAACATTTTCTAAGGCACACGGGTTAGTGTTAAATATAGAAAGCCCTCTGTTCAGGTTTTTTTTTTTTCTCCGAGACTGTCACACGCCGCTGAGTTTTGCAGCAGCGCTGTGCGCAGATCTGCAGAGCACGAGGCTGCCACTGCTTGTCCACCACGAGACGGTGGGCGCTTGGAGAGGTGTAAGACAGATCATCTCTGAACTTAGAAATACTAAGAAAACGTTTCCCGTTAGGACCCAATAAGTGTTACTGGCTTATAGCAAATACCACATTACAACATCTTATTCTGCCCCTGTCAATAATGTGGCTGACTACAAATACTGAGCCGTTTGCTGGGTTTGTGCTGCTCTCCAGGAGGATGATTGAGTGCTCTGTATAGACTGATCAAGCAACCCATTAATATTTCACAGCTGGGCCGGGGTTGATTGGCAGTAATTATTCCACAGATTACTTTTTCATTTGAAGTGCAGCTGGTCATCCATTACTTTCTCCACGGCTTTGAAGGTCCAATAATTCCAATTATTTTTATCAACAGGAGACAGGTAAACTGGGTCTGTGGAAATCTTCCCCAACATGGGCACTGAGTAGGTGACTGGAAGCCCACCTCCATTACAAATCCACTCTTGAGAGCCGAGATGTTCGTGTATGACGGCAAACTCTCCCTGATTTTCCAATCTAGAACACAGTCTGTATTACTGCTGTACAAGGCTGTGGCTTTGGCCTGTGCTTGAAGCTGGCGGTCACTAAGCTTTCCCTGCGTGCTCAAGTGCCTTGGACAGGATGGGACTATCAACTGGTTTCCATTAATGAAGATACTGGCCAAATCTGTAAGTGGCATGCTTCAAAAAATAAAGCCTTGCAGTGCCATGGGGCAACAATGGTCAATCTGGTCCCTGAAGGCCACATAGGGTCTTCTTCACTAATCGGCTGCCCCACCGTCACGTAACTTAGTCCAGGCAGGACCACAGGCTTTGAGCTCCTGGAGAGCTGCATGTGGCTGAAGGGACACAAGGGTGACTATCTCATGTCGACGACATCTGCTGAATCCAGATGTGAAACTTGTGCTTTCACAAGGCGTCGTAGCAGGAATTCTCTGCATTGTTCAGAGCAGAGGAAGACTTTCAAGCTCTCCCACCTTTCTTGCCAGCTTTCTCGTTGGGTATAGCACCGTAACTTACACTCGTGAGCTTGAAACCTGCAGCGGCCCCAACACTGAAAGTTATAACGACAGAAAGGGTTCACTGTAAAATTGGCAATTGGATCCGGTCTGCAAGTAAGCATTTCATCTTGGAAACATTAGCTGGATTGAACCTGACTGCTGATGAGTTATTCTCCCTTGCTTGACTGGAAGGTCATAAACATCCCTGATATTAATGGCCTGGCGGAAGTCAAGGCTCCACGCGGATGGACTGTTCTCTCCCCATTCCTCATCCACAGAGAACTTTCTGCTCCACTTGTTCAGCAAGTGGGCGCTTTGAATAATGTGGGAAAACGCCACTTATCTATTCATAGGGTTCCTCCATCTCACCGCCGCAGTACTGCCAAGTTTGCTGCAGGACAGATATTTTTTTTTTCTGCATCTATTTTTCTTAATCTAAAGGTCCATTTAAGAGATCTGTTCTACAAAATGATAGTTCCGGTGTTCACTGCTCTAATAGCAGCCACATTTATTTCATCCTTTCGGTGGGAGTGAGATTGCTTCTCTTGGACTCAGTGGGAGGGAAACTTCAGCGATTTTCTTCTTCATGCCGTTGCTCGAGCGTGTGCATTGCAGCAGCTTCTCTTACATGAGGACCAGGCTAATGAGATTAACAACGTGAGGCTGTAGGGCTCTTCATTTCCCCGTTATTCTGACCAAGATCTTTCTTCTCCCCAGCGCCACCCACAAGTGAAGTCAGTGAATGTGTGTGCTCAGCACGCGCTGCCCTTTGTGCCCCTCTATATACTATTCCTAATACACCTTCACGCCCAGAGGCAGTGAGACTTCAGAGGAATATGAAGCCCATCGGCAGCCGCAGAGAGGTACGCTGGGGATATTCTCCTCCGCAGCCTGCACTGCAGCTACTGCCTCAAACCTACGCTGCCGACGATCCCCGGGACTGTTCATGCTCTGCCGCGATGTGAGAGTCTGCACGCTCCTACGCAGCACCATGTGCAGAGACACCAGATACCTCCCCAAAGCGGGGAGGCACGGACAGCCAGCAAGTCCCAGCTTTCCGTGGGTGGGTACCGCGTGTTTGGGAGCGCTGAACTGGATTTCTCCTCTCAAGGAGCCACTCGTAAGGCTGAAGATCCAACTCTGCCTGGTGGCACTGCCAGTAACAGCCTTACCTGGGAGCCAGGCTGTCTTATGCAAGACACAAGAGACTGTCCCTACACAACACATTCATTTAAAACACTTGGAAAGTGCTATAAAAAGTGCCCTTATTTCAGCTCACTGAGTATGAAATACATGCATAATGTTCAGGAAAGTTACAAGAAGATAATTTTATTGGCTATTGCATCCCATCTTACTGAGTCCCTGAAGGCACGCTCCACAATCCACCAAGCACAGGAGTATCCCGGTGGGTATGCCTACATTGCATCATTAAAAAAAGAGCAAAAAGGCGTCCTGGGAGCAGCCGAGGGCAGAGCGCGCTGCCACACTCACCTCCTGGCCACACGGGGACCTCTCAGACAACCGGCAGACCGTCCCACAGCAATTCTTCCCGAGCAGGGCTGCTGCCACCCAAAACTGCCTCCCAGCAGCTGGAGCCACCTTGCCCGTGCCCCACCATCCCCAGGGGCTCCAGGAGACACTTCGCAGACGTGGCCTTAGGGAGCCACGAGCTCCCAAGCTCGTCGTCTGGAGGGGCAACGGGTTTTGCGTCGGGAGTTTGTTCGTCCCAACGTGTGCCCTGACTCTCTCTGGAAAGCTGGGGCAATCAAATATTTAACGTATTGAACGAGAGCGCTCCCAGCTAAGAGGAACAGCAATTAAAGACCTGCTGACTCATCAGATATCAAAGGGGAAGCGACACAGTGGGGAATAGAAATTTACTGAAGGAGCCAGACGTTTGCAGCGCGCTGGGCCAGGAATTCACATTAAGAGCATCCCAAACAAGCTGGGAACGAGGTTTGCTTAAAATCCCCGGTGGGGAGCTGCATCATCAAGAGGGGACTAACCAAAGGAAAATGGGTATATCAAAATTTATACAGAATACATCCTTTATTCTGCAATAAAAATGACGGAATACGGCAGCGTTACGGTCCTAGATGCCTGGAAGCTGTCTGTACACTACAAGGAGCAATTTAGGTATTTTGGAAAACGCGCTCTTTCAGCTTTCTCTGCAAGCTTACCCACTTCTACGCGCAGACATGAGGCGTGCACAGACGTTTCATTATGGGGCCAGTCCTGGTGTTTCTGCTCAGTATCTGCTCGTGTGTGTGGTGCTTGCTGGCCCTCAATCAATGCCCTGACTGAAGGAAGATGCCTGTGAGTCGGATCACAGATACTGGATCTTAAGGTCACATCTGATTTTGCTCGAGCAGAAGACAGTGGGTGTAATCGCTGAATCAGCATATTGATGACACTCATGGAAAAGGCTTAGAAGGCCAACCTCAGCTCCCATAAACTCATCCATGAGCCTCATGAAAGCAAAACTGGACCTGCAGGCATTAACATCCACATGAGCGTGGCTGCTGTGAGCACACAGGTCTTCTAAGTGCCAATACTATGTGAACTGACTTGGAATTTTCTGTGATTCACTGTCAGGGGACATTAAAAACCTAAGAAATTGAGATGATCCTACAGCTGATGATGCTGGACAGGTATCTACTATGTATTTCCACACCCTTACCAGTAACGTGTGGCATCGCTCGCTGGTCAGCAGCTGGGCAGGCGGCAGCACAGAACTGGACAGGAGTCCAAATCTTGGTGATTACTAGACTGATTTAGCACCTTCATTGCTGCAAAACCACGCTTAAAAGCAAGTAACTGCCTAAGTCAGTACAGGAGTGGTGACTTACAACCTACCAGCCATTCCTCTAGGAAAAAGTCCTTTGTGTCACCATATGGTTTATTCCTCCAAATGTCATAACGGAAGACAAATAAACTTTGTCCCTGCAATATCAGAAGTGTGATTTAAAAACCACCAGGGCAAGCCAAAGCTGCTGTTTCTCTCCGCTCCAAAATGTCCCTCTGCTGCTTTTTCCATAAACCTTCCTGGTGTCCTGCAAATATCCCCACAAAATTACCCACCTGTAGAGACAATACCCCGATTCCACCGCCAGAAGAAGGTCACTTGAGCGAGTCTGTATACCTCCGTTCAGGTGCTCATTTTTAAGTTTGGCTAACCTTAAAGCAAAGTGCCCTTTAAGTGCATATCGCTTCAGCCCTAAAATACTTAATCATTAACGATTTAAAGCAGAAAGGAATTTAAGTGAGTTAGACATCCTGTAATAGGCCTTTTGACTAGGGCCATTAGGAACATTTTGGTTCAGTTCAGACATAATTTATCATCCTGAGTGGAATTCACCTGAAAGGCAGGCAGCGCCTTCTGCTCCTGTAGCTCTTCNAAAAAAAAATCCATTCAGCTTTCCTGATCTCCTAAATAGCTTAAGGTTATGAATGCCAGATAGCTTCCAGCCAGGCATTTACTGCTGTCTTTAATAGCCAAAACCTATCAGAAACCTCCTGAGGCTAAATACAGAGGAGAGAGCAAAAAGTAATCATTTTATATTCCAATCCCTGGTAGGAGAAACCTGCTGAAAGAAGGTTAAAGCACTGTAGACTGGTCTCCTTACCATTTCCAACTCCCCAGTTAATTATCGCAGCTTGGCCAGTTCCTCAGCCAACACGCAGCTTCGCTGACTTCAGGGCACCCAGGAAAGCAGCAGAGCTACCCTGGGACCTCCGCAGCAGCATCCCCCAACACCAATGTACTTCTGGATGGCAACAGTAAATTAAGAAAAGGGCACAGCTTAGCTATTAAATAGCAACAGGGCCATAAAATAAGACATTTCAGCATCTATATGTGATTTTTAGGCTGGTGTCAACTCGCAGCGATGCTCCAGTTATTCTGTGGAATAGAAAGTCTGACAGCCTTTATAAGCATGGCTCATTTTTATATGGGAAACATATAAAAATGCTGATGCATTATACTGTTGTATATAAACATGAAAAATAGCAAAGGTAAGCCAGAAAAGGTTCAAGTCCTTCAGAATGTAATAGAAAAAATATCCAGCCATCTTTCTGAGTGATTACAGAAAATTACATCCCTATCAAAGAACTGTGAAAGATAACAAAAAAGCTGCTAGGATGGACATGTTCTTTGCTTAATTTAGTAGATTTTGAATGTCATTTCTGCCGAGCCATAGTGATTTCATTGCTCTTAAGTTTTAAAGATTTTTTTTTCCTATATAGACAAACACGGAAAGGGAATGAAATACCTGAAATACATCTCAAAATACCTGAATATAAAAAAGCCGTATCCTCACATTACACTGCGAACAGTGATGTGTATTACTTCTTTCCCCTCCCCATCATTTTAACATCCATGCCACAACAGTTCTTGAACACAAGGCGTGGACCGTCCTGGCGCTTTGACTGCAGAAAAGCGGGCAGAGCCGGGCTGGCAGGCGTCAGCGCAGGAAAAACATCGGATTTGAAAAGGAAGGTTCTTTCCTTTCATTATAACAAGATGATACCGAGTGTCTGACTTGGCACGGCCGTGAACGAATTTTAATGGAACTAAGGTCAAAAAAGATGGGAACTTATTAATAATAAATACATCAGACCTCCTGTTATTTTTACTAGCAAACACGGATGGACAGTGAGGAAGGAACACGCACACACTGAGACTACCATTGACTGCAAATTCTTAAAAACTCTAATTTACTCATTAAAACTCAACGGAGACACCTCTGATCGGACTCCTTATCTGTAGGGTAAAAACGGAGGCGCAGAAAAAGAGTGATCGAGCAACAGGTCACAGTAAAAAAGACCACACCGCATCCATCGAGGTCACCCGTCCCTCATCCCCACAGCACAGACACGACAACCTGCTGCTGCCGCGTGACCGAGCCTGAAAGGACGGGCAACGGCTCTGCTTCCGCTCTTTATCATTTTGAAGGATTTTCATGGGGGGCTGGCAGCTTTGGTAACCGATTAGTGCATATTACTAAGACAATTCACGGGGCTTCTATAAGCCAGAAGGAGTCACGCTGGGAGATCTGCTTTCGGCTCTAAATATAGCAGCACAAGAAATGAAATCCAAGTGCCAGATTTCAGTGGGATTTCCCAGGGTGAAATACATCGCGCACACGGCTCATTAGAGACCTTTAAAACAAAAACAAGAACTACAGATTGCACCAGTGTATTCCCTTCCCGGTGCTGTTACTGAAAACATTTTGGAAGAATGGTGGTCATTTCCCCACCATGAATCTCATCATCTCTCTACGCTTGTTTTCAGTAAGCGTGAGTTTTCAGCCAGCTCTTCCAATATGAACGTCAGTTGTAACTGGGACCGAGCAGTGAATTTACCCATTTAACCTCACATTTCTTATAAGATGGATTAATTTTAAGAACAAGAAAACATGAAATAAGGAAAAGGAAAGAAAGAAAGGAGTACAACAGACCAGTTTACTCTTATTTACTGGGGTTCACGTTTTTGTCCACCATTTCCAGGTTCCTGTGCCATGTTTCCAAAGCTGGGAGCCTGCTGCTGTAAGACTTCAGAGCACAGATTTGTAGTTGTTTTCAGCTATTTCTGTCCACGGAGCTCTCTCGGGTCCTTGTCTGTGTTTTGCACTGTATAAATTCTCACAGCATCTATGTATTTGTTTTAAACTGACAAACCTAATAGGTGAGTGAAATCCATTTAACGTGTCACCCCATAGATTATTATCAACCCAAAGCAACAGTCTCTACTGTTCCCTATGGTAAAAAAAAAACACCACAAACCCCCCCCAAAACCAAAACCAACAACAAAACAACCAAAACCCCCAAACCAGGACACACTCTTCTTTCCAATTACCCAGATATTGTCCATATTTCAAAGTTTAAAACGTTTTCCTTTGCAGAGCTCCTTCTGGAGGTGTACGCTGCCAGCCCGTTCTCTCCTTTATACCTGTGCAACCCAGAAGCGATGCCATGGGTTTACATGTCCGTAAGAGCAGAACCGAGTCGTGCATCAAGCAACTGGCTACGCCGTGTTTATTTAGCATACTCTACAGGCAAAAGGGAATTAATTGCCTTCCCAGCCCCAGGCTCTGACCCCACCTGCAGAACAGATTTTCCCCCAAAGCACGAGGCCCTTCTCTCATGCGGACTGCTCCTGTAGGGGAATATTTTAATGCCTTTCATTTCGGTGGTGAGTGCGAATTTCTTACGAGTTAGCATGAGTTGCTCCGACGGGTACCCGGGAGGATGGGAAACACGAGCACGGTGCTGCTCCCGCGGGTGAGGGAGCGCAGGGTGCCCCGGGTGCTGCTGCCTCGCACGGCTCCCGACATCACAAGGACAACGGTGGCACCGGGCCCTTCACTGGCCTCAGTCTCCCCATACAGAGAATGGTTATTTCGGTCCTGAATATGTTAAATCTCCTCATTCTCAGCTCAAAGAAGAGGCTTGACAAGGCAAACTGGTCTGCAGAAAAGGTTCCTATTAGAAGACAGGTGTAATGGCAGTAAAAGTAGCTCCACTGGGAAGAAGAAAGGAATTAAACCCATCTGCCTTCCAGTGTTCGGGGCTTTGCTTGGGCAACACATGAGTGTGAATCATTTATAATACTAACAAAGACAAATATCACTGGTCAACAGGTCTTGACAAACAACTTCAAATAAAGATGACATTTGACTTATTGTCTATACCTGCTGGTGAGTGGAATCGTTCTCCCTCCTAGACAACGCAGTTTTGTGTAAAACCACAGCGGAATCGCTGAGATCCACCCAATCTCCCTCTAACCCACCCATCACTGCTCAGGGTAAGGCTCCCCCCTTCACAACATCCCGGGCTTTGCTGCAAACCTTCTGTCTGTTGACAACATCTCTCTGTAAATAAGTGCTTGATGCAGAAGTGGTTGGTGTGCACAAATATATAATTAGCAGGAATTCCCTTTCTAGCACGCAGGGGAAGTGAAGACTGTAAACGGCATTTGATTTCCTAGTTTCCCAGAAGAAAATTCTTTAATGTCTTGTTTTGAAAGATTAAATATTTGTTGTCAGAAACAATACCACCCTACCAAATAATCGGAATCAAATTCAGCACCTACACACGTCTATATGACTTGCACCTACACGAAATATGAGCATTTCAGGGCTCTGCATACAGAAGCAAAGCACTTTCTAAAAAATGCAGACACTTTGCCACGCGTGTTTGCTGCTGCGGAACAGAGGCAGGTCACGCGCGTCGTCGTGCGTTTACCTGGGGCTGCAACTTCAAAAAATACGACCAATCTGCCGCTGACAAACAATGACATTTCCATGTCTAATTCACCCGTAGCCCTCTAAGAGGCCACTGTGAAAGATTTCGCTCCATCTAGACATTTCCCGTGTTTCAGCGTACATTAAAAAGAACCTTCGGGATAATAAAAAGCAGAAATCACCCACACGTTCCCGCTGAGTCGTGCGATTAACGAACAATGCAAGAACACAGGAAAGCAGAACACTCGCATGTTTTTCAACATCGGCATCTTCCGTGGAGACAATAAACAGTAGAAAATGGCCATGTCTGCTGCTACAACATAACACTTTTATTTTTGTCATGCCTGTTTTCAGATCCACGATATGAGGAGGGATTTTGACAGAGCCGGAGGGTGCAATCGGAGCAACTGTGCTGCCAGAAGCGGCACGGAAACGCTGACAGTCGTAATTAGGCAGAATGTATAATCGAAGTGCCGCACGCTTGAGTCTGAGGTGGTGGCTTTAACGCGAGGTGCTGCGCTTCCCCTCCAGACATGGCACCCGCAGGTCCCATCACAACCTCCGGCCACAGGTCCCCTCTCTGCCCCAAGCGGGCACCTCGGCGAGCGGAGCAGGACTGGTTCCCACCACCCCTGTGACAGGTCATGGCTGCTTTTGGGGCACCCTCCGTGCACCAGGATGACTGGGGCAAGGCGCTGGCAAGCATCCTAGAAAAGGTTGCCCAAGCCCATATTCCCACGCCAACACCAACTGCCGCACTATTCACAGTTTGCCACGAGAAAGATCCACTTCTTGCAGTGACAGAGGCTAAGCCTGTGCCCTTGGAGCCCTGCACAGGGAGATCTCCCAGATGTTCCCAAGCCCAGAGGCAGTGCCCGTGCTCAGCCCCGCACACCTCACGCTGGCAGAGCTCCTCTCCTGTGCTTCACAGGACACACTAAGTCAAAAGGCTTGTAAATTTTTCTAGAATAACCAAAGTGCTATTGGAAGTCGAGAAGAACTGTACAAAACCAGAAACCCGTGATGGAGATGAAACCATCAGGAGGACTTTGGCAAGACACTTGCCCCTGCACCCCCTGCGCCCGTCTGCGGGGGACGCCGTCACACAGCACGGCCAGTTCGGGAGGATGAGCTTCTCATAAACGCACCACAAACTAGGCTTTTGAGTAATTAAACTTTAATTTTAGCTGCTTAACCCACACTGAAGAATCATTTATGAGGACCCTCGGTCACCTTAATTGCGTAAGGATAAAATAATTTTCAGGGACCCCGTGTGTGGGAGTAAACTTTTCAGGTTTGGGTTTTTTTTTTCTTTTTCCTGGGGTGGGGTGGAAACTCTAAAGACTTCAATTAGAAGCAATTACTGGAGATGTAGAGGCTTCTCTGAGGTTAAGCTGCCCTTCTTTTTCTCAAGTGAAGCCTTTAATTAAATGCAAATAATCACAAATTTCATATAGCGCATTGCCATAATTTCACTATTAGTTACTGGCTCTCATTTAAAAATAAAAGAGGTGGGCAGCAGTGCTGGGAGAACTCAAGAGGTCAAGGCTGAATTACCTGCGTAAATCTATTCCTCTTCCATAAATCTGTCGGCAACCGCATCATTTCAGTGTTAACAGGTTGTCCTTCATGCAAGTGCACTGGAGTGTAGTCCCATAGAAACTGGGGCCTCAATACAAATAATTACCTCAGTCCATCTTACTGTTGACCGCGGCAGCGAAGGCAGGATGGGTAACGGGGAAGATGTAATTGAAGTGGAAATGACCAGAACTAAAACGCACTCTATGATGAATTCAAATGGTATATTCGAGCTCATCTCCATAGCGGAGCTGTGGGAGAACAGGCACATGAAATGGCAGCGAGTATTTTAAATACATCTATCAAATCAGGTATGGCAGCGTGTAAGTGGAGGAGAGATAGTACAGCGTCTGCAGGAGGGGAGGGGAAGGACAGACGCCACACAACCACAGGTCTGTAACTCTGTCCTCAAACCCGTCAGTCTTTAGAGCAGGCTACCACAATTACGGAAGGTAAATAAAGTAAACGCATACAACTGCAGAGAGAATACGCCACTTTTTTCTTACTCCTTTTGTTTAGCCGAAGACAAGAGCTAACGGGCAGCAGTTAGCCCGCAAGCTGGGGCTTCACCCAAAGCAGGGGAAGGTTTCTGCTCCCGAGTACTTCGCGCTTGGCACAGTCATTTACAGCGTGAGAGCCGCCTCTTCCCCCTTTCCACCGATTATGCTACAACCCAAGATGCAAAACAGCAGGGGTCACAGAATCACAGAATTTTCAGAGTTGGAAGGGACCTCTAGAGATCATCTAGTCCAACTCCCCTGCTAAAGCAGGATTGCCTAGAGCACATTGGGTCCAGGACCAAACGCCAAGAAACATTTAAAGAAGCAGCTTTGTGAAAAGCTGATGGCTTTGCAGTTCCAGGAGAAGTTGAGAAAGAGGCACGGAGGCCACTCCAAGCAGCACCTCAGCCTTCGGGCAACCACGCAGAAGAGGTGCTTCAGAAGAATTATATTTCTCTTACAGCACTGGCTGCCGGGTTTTCAAAGCTGAGAAGGTCACTGCTCTCCGCCATGCAGAGTTCAGGAGGGATGTCAGGAAGCTCGGAAGGAAAGAAAAAAAAAAGGCGCGAGGAGCAAGAGAAAGAGCAGTGGAAAACTTACTCTGTGGCTCAGCTTGGCACGCCATCGCTGTGCGGATTCCCAAATTAAATCATTTCTCCCACTGTACTGTGAGAATATGGGGAGGGATCAGATCGTAAGCTATTCAGAGGACTAACTGATTATCGGCATTTTAGCAGCGAGCTTGTTTTTGTTCTTTCGCACATTTATAATAATACCTTTTACATGTTCTCTAAGAGACAAATCTCTCTCTGCTTCAGAACTGCTAGTCTGAAGATCTTTTGTTGGCACTGAGACGAATGCTAATGTGAAATATCTTATTTCTTCAGATGAAAGAGAAGCTGAGAACAATCCCCTCCAGAGGGAGGTGGCAGAAGGCGGGATCTGGGATCCAAGAGTTTATGACTCACCCCCCCCCCCACAGCCCACCCGTGCCCTCCTGGCTGTTGGCCGGGTCCTGCTGCTGGCGCACCGTGGAGCAGCTCCTCCTGGTCTGATGAGGGGTCCCATCGCGCTCCCCGCAGCACGGCGGGGACGTGGGGCAGCAGCAGGAGAGGGACACTCTGTTCACAGCCAGAAATGCCTGGAAACGAAGCATTGTGCCAGAGACCAAACGCTCAACCTCACATCACAAACTACCCAAACCCCCACTACTCTCCTCCTCTCTCCATCTATTTTTGTCCCGCTGTTCTTGGAGGCGCCAAACAAAGCCAAAATGTATTTTTAATGCAACAATATATTTTCCTGCAGTGGAGATAGGCAGGAGATGGGCTATTGAGGCTCGACAGCGCAGCCCGTGCAGCAGATCTGCCAGAGGATGTTTTGCCTGTACGCACGCGTTGAGCCGCGAGCATGAGGAGAGGGGTGGCGTGGAGGTTCCAACACTTTCCTTCAAATCAGCAGTAGTACTAACCGAGATATGCTGGCTGGCTGGATTTTAGGGCTAAATTCTCAGGTGTCTGGTAGGAAAACAGCACCAATAAAAGCTTTTCCTGGTACAGGGACATTTATAATATATCTCAGTCCTGGTGAGTAGAAAGTACAGAGCTTATGCAGCAGTTTCTTCCACAGTAGGGATACTAATGAGTAAGATTGCTTTCTTCTGCTCTGAAAAATACAGAAACTAAATAAATTTGAGATATTCCTGTCTCCTGGACACACACTTTTGTTTGAATGGTGGCTTAGAAACAATTGAGAAGTGAGAGCTGAAACCTGTCCATCGAGATGGAAGCGCGATCAGGTAAGCCTCAGTTCTCCACAAAACCCAACCCGAAACATTAGAGGGAAAAGGGCCATCTGCCATCGTGACACTCTGCACACCGCAGGCTGCCTTGTGCAGTAGTCGAAGAATAAAAATAAAGAATTACTGAAACGATCTCAGTGCGGCATATCCAGCTTGGTTTAGTGGTGCTAGTGGAAGACTTACTATTTCGCTATTTCTTTTGCTCCCCTGACATACCTGTAAGCATATCCAAGGCCATGGCAAACCTCTGAAAACTCAATGGTTCAGCTGAGAGTAGAGACAGCGAGGTAAAAATACAGAGTCCTTTCATCACTTTTGGGTAACAAGGAAGATGAAAGCCTTATGTGCTTATGCTGGCTGAGAAAATGTGGTATTAGGATAACAAAAATGAAATATTAGCAGAGACTGAGTTTTCAAAGGTGTAGCGCCAGAAGAAACTGATGCATATATAACTCGGCGAGCCATCAGTACCAAATGCTTGACACTCTGGAGGATGCAACAATGAAGGGGTCAAACTTGTAATAACATCATGCGCTATGCTATTAAAACTGACTATATTATTCTAAGCTCCAAAGGAGTGAAGTTAAAAAAAGTACTATATATATCTTTTAAAAAGATAAGGAATCCCAATTGCTTTTCATACAGAAACAGAAACTCTCTAGGAATGAAATTCAGATCTCTGAAAAGAGTAAAAGAAAAGCATAACACATTTTTTCCTCGATCCAGGAGGAAGGAAATTAGAATTTAGCGTAAAAAGCTGCGAATAAAAAGCATTCCGGTGATGGGCTTGATCCACTGATGTCAAGATTCCAAGACTACACTCCAGGGGGTGAGGATTTCACCCGTAGAAACTTCTTCACTTCACAGTAGTCACTCACAGCATTGCTGGTGGTGTCAGACCTCCACCAGATTAACATCTTTATATCAGAAGATGCAGTCCACGTGAACGAGGAAAGAAGGGAAACACGCAAAGCTCCTGGGTCATGCAAGCAGTCTCAAAACAATTACTTGCTTTATAAACAGAGCAACATGAAATTAGGATGGAAAAGCGCACAATTTTGTATGCATGTGTGTGCGAGGGAGAGAGAGGGAGAAAAAACCCTTCACTCTTTCCTCTATTAGGATATAGTAACATTAATTCTAACTCTAAACAATTTCAGCTGACTGATTACAGCTGCACTACAAAGCAGAAGCTGAAAAGCAGATCAGATTTCTTTCCCACATTGGCCTTCCCATTGCACCTAAAGGCACCCCAGAGAAATCATGAAAAGGGACTATAAACTGCACAGTCATTTTATTCTGAGGCCATTTTTAATTTAAAAAAAAAATTTAGAACGAAGTCTGTTCCTTTAAATCATTAATAAAAGAATCCTGCCTGTTATGGCAATGAGCTTTCCTAACTCTAATCCATCTTTACTGCTGTGTTATTACCCTACTGTTTTCCTGTAATTAAAATGTGGCAGGTAGTTTACACACAAGAGGGAGTAATTGTATTGGAAATAACTGTTCATAACCAAATTTTAAAAGCTCATTTTTCTTATCAACTTTTAATAAAGAAAGCAAGATAATAATGATATTTAACATTTGTGCCACCTACAGCAGCATTTTTTCCTCTCCAAATTGCTGACATTTCATTCAACAATGCTGAAACATACCCCTTCAGCTCTGAATGCAGCCTGCAGCAAAAAAAGGGAAAAACCTGAACAATTGCAGTCATTTCATCCTGCTCAGTTGGAATCATGAAATATGGCTGAACCTCATGACGAGGACCCAAACCTTCACAAAACCTGGAGTGGTTCTGGAAGGAGAACCCGGTAGTTTGCATGCGCTGTGGTCAGGGAGAACCCAACCGCAGCCTGAGCGGGACAGGAGGGGAAGGTCCCCCTCTTGCTGCATCCTAAGGGAGATGGAACGTGGTGGGTCATTGCCTGCCCATTGCCACATTGTGTTTCCTCGAAGGTGCGCACACAGACGGCACGAGCAGTCTGCACGGATTTGCACGGACCTGGAAGCAGCACACTCTCTCCTGGCTCAGAAGACGTTAAGTTGGGCTCGTGAAGGGCCTCCCAGATACCAAAGCGGCAGAATATTTTCCTTACAAAGACTATTCTGGAGCCTTCGCTTTGGATGATTCTTAGAAGACAATCCTCCAGGAATTTCAAGCCTTGCAAGCTGATTAGGGGAAAACCACAATTTTTCCATTTATTACTGTTTATAGCCTAGCAGAACCTGCCAATACAAAGGACTACAGGACGCTGTGTGCAAACAGCTTCTGTCCCAAAGGGCATACATTCCAAAACACATGAACAGGCAACTGTGCACAGAAACAACAGGGGAGGGCAAAGGAAAAGCAAAGGGTCCTCAGCGGTTTGATGGGCAGACAAGTAGATGGACATCTACCATTCAAATGTAGCCACAACAGTACAGTCATTTTCTCTCCTGTTTAGAGGTCCTCCTTCTGCCTAAGAGGCTATAAAGGGGTGCTAATGGATCATGCTTTAGACTCCTAACACTGTTCAAAATATCAGGCGTTCTACGCTACCCTTGTGGAAAGCGGTCAATGCACTCTCATTGCCCGTTAGCTGAGCCTTCGGAGCCCCGTACTGTTTAAAATAAGGACGTTGGTTTGCTGTGTTTATGTGAGCACATCTTTTGTTGTAACATTCAGAAACTAATACGAGAGGAAGCTTTTAAAACACGGTTTAAGCTCACCAGTAACAGCTGAAATAGAGATCCCCAGCGCATCACAGGCATACAATGTCAAAGATGCACGTGCCTACACACACGGTCACGGGCAATCCCACCGCTAAAGAGCCGCAGCATTGGATGCAAATTCAGGTGGTCCATAAAGAGGATGGTCATTAAGAGCTCCGGTTCCAGCCCTGTAATTAGATTGGCACGTAGGAACCCTCGTGGGGTCTGTGCCAGCAGGACACAGCCCAAACCTGCACAGGACTGCAGACTGAGCAGCGGAGTCCCATACACAGCCCCAGGCATTATGGTTTTTTCTCCCCAAACCCACTATGTGCAAACCACGTGCGTCTACCAGGCTTGTCTGAGATCTGAATGAAGTGGAGTTCCCTTTACCTATATTATCATTGGAAAGTTGAGTGCTGGATGGTGGTTTCTACCTCAACTAGGTTAGGCCACCTTCAGGGTGCATTTGGGTTTCAACCCAAATTGGTGGCTTTCGTCCAGATTCATTCTGTGGTTTGGCTTAAAAACCAAAGTCAGGTTTAGAGGTTTAGAGGTTTAGAGGTAGGAACCATGCATGGACACAGAGCTTCCCATAGTCCCCGAGCAGCGCAGTGCTGATGTAAATGAGTGGGATAAATGGACCTGGCTATGGGAACCAGCTGTGGGACAGGCACACGATATTTGAGGTTACCTCTAAGAATGTTTTTTGTATTCTCTGTGCCTGATAAAGGCATTTCAAACAAATTGAGGCTGAAATACTACATGAGAAGCGAATGGCTGTGCCGGAGGATAGACTAGAGAGTGACCGACCGGCCCCACACGAGCGTGACGCTGCTCTGACAGCCCTGTGTACAAAGCGATAGCCACACATAAATTTATTTAAGCCTTGAATGTTCAGATAAAAGCAAAACCTAGAATAAATAAGCGATGCCTTGCTTATTAAAAGCCATGGATTGGAAGGTTACAGTTAGATGTTAGAGGAGTCGTCTCCTGGCGCAGGAGCCAGCGGGGCACGCAGAGGGCAGAGAAAGGGAGTTCGGGGCTTGACGTGGAAGCGGAGGGGATGGGTACTGCTACAACGCGCATGAGAAGGTGGTATTTTTTTCCCTGAGATTGTCTTGCTCCATCTCCTCCTCTCTTCTCCACTCGCCATTATCAGCATTTAAAACACCCCCGAGTTTTCTTGAGCAGGTTCGCTGCGCTCATTAAAATACTGTGAGCACTTACTGGCTCTAATGAGCACACATTAAATTCCGGTAAGTGCCAGGACTGTCCTGGGGAGTTGAACAGACTCAGGTTCTGGGAGGAGAGCTCAGGGGTGGGAAGATACCGGCAATACTACGTTTTCCACAAGAAAAAAAGGACAAACTTTCCTCTCCTTTCTTGCTCTGCAAGCACCGGCGTAACTCAGACCCGCTTACTGACCCGCTTACTGACTACCCCAATCGTTCCCCCACCCCAGAAGGACTCTCAGCTCCTCTTATCAGAACAGGAACAAATTAAAGATTTTTCCAGATTTGCATCTCCTCATTTGAGAATTTTCCTACAATTGTTAGTCAGAGAAAAAAGTCTGCAGTTTGTTTTGAAGATGCAATATTACTTCACAGAGGCTTTAATTTAAAAAATATAAGTCATCTCAAATAAAACCATTCCTTCCAGCCAAAGATCTAAAAATTCACTTAGCAAAGTAGTTTTCTCCGCCTCCGGGAAGGGGGCAGGAGGGAGCGCAGAGCAGGACCCAGAGCAGCTGGCGAGGCTGCAGGAGCAGCAGGAGATGGGGAGACGAACGGGTGGGCATCAGGGCGAGGACCACATTTTACACGCTCTCTTCTCACATGTGTTTCCAACGGGCTGTGTCAGAGACGCACCCCCTGACTAGCGTGGCCGTGCCCACCACCACAAAGCTGTTCCCGCTGCAGGATTCGGTGCTGCTGTCTGTGTTTTTATCACTTAACGCTGCTCATCGCCTGCTAACATCAGAAGCTGTGAATTAACTAAAACCATCTACAAATATACTTTACCCTGGACTAATCCCCAGGGAATCAGAGCGCAAGTGACTATTCAAGGAAACAGAATCAGACAAGAGCTTGAACATCGGTGCGTCCCCCAAAAAGCCAGTGTATATCCTGCTGGGGCGGAGAGAGCTGCTGGAAGGGGGAGGTTTCTGTATGTCTCCTTAGGAGATGACCCTTCTGCAGATGGCCTGCAAAATGCAATGCATCAGGAGAGGACAGCGAGGGAGAAAGGAGCAGAGAAGTTCACCTGGCTTCCCAAGCAACTTGTAGAGAGTTGACTGACCACCACCACCAAACAGCGGAAAGCATGGGACCAACATATCCAAGTAACATTATCCTAAAGAAATAAAGTTGCGTTCCTGAAAAGTAAGAACCTGAAACCCTATTATTTTGTTCTTGAGCTGATACCCATACCACTGCCTGTATGATGAGCATCTGACCAAGTCTTCCATCGCCTCAGAAATATCTATTTTTCAACTACATTAATCTAAAGACCACGGTTCAGCATGAAATGTCTCTCAAAACAGCATCAAATTCACAAGACTAAATAACTGGTCCGGTTAAGCATTAATTGCTCCAGTTTGGCTCACTCTTCACCCACTCACAGGAGCTTTTTGTGGATTAGTGCTTTATAATTGCTCGCTCCCTAAGCACGCATGCACTGCAATCTTCTGCACACCTTGACAGCATCCTGGTTAGCGAAAATGAATGCTACACGTCCCCCCGACACAGCATTTTGTCTGCTGGATACAGTAAATCAGAGATTGTTTACTCAACTTCTCATGGCCCATTAATGACATGATGTTGGACACAGCTGTTCAGGGCTTCACGAGACCAAAGCAGAGAAAGAAATGCCGGGAGACTTCAAACACACTGCTCGCATCCGAGCCTGGCTGGGAAAGTCCTTGGAAGTGTCTAGGGGAATTTAGCCTTAGAGCACTCTCATGAAGTAAATCCAGGATTAAAGCCTCAAACTTAGTTTCTCCTGAAGACTCAAATGATCTTAAAATAACTCCGTCTGACCAAGGTGACAGCGACTGCTTTGAAGAAGAGGGGACCAATAATTTCATTCTCACTCTGCTTGGCCAAATTATCTACTAAAAACCTAGGACCTACCACAGAAAGGCTCACTAGCCCTGGAAGTGGGGTGTGCCTGGTTCATCGTGTCCTGACTTTCAGTGTGTTTGAGCAGGAGAGGCGAAGCTCACCCTGTAAAAAGGCAATTCAAGGTCAAGGCACCCCTTAAGATCTCAGAAAGTGTTTGAACAGAGCTCAAGCGATGCACACAGCGCTCCATGCCCAGAAGGCACCATCTGCCCCAGTGCAATCTACCTCCCAGTACAGCTGCCCAACATTTTTCTGGGGGCTTCTGGAAAGCTAAGCCTGGCCAGGGGGTCTGTGCAGCAAGGGAGTGCTGCTGGCAGGACCGATGCGCACCAACCGCAGCACTACGAGGATAAGGATGCGCTCCGCCTAAATACATACCCAGAGAGCCACTCTGGAAATTTTATTTTTCTTCATGAACCTTCTGGAACCCCGTCACTATGGAACAACATAAATTTTCCCTAAGAAAAAGGCAAATCAAGTTTCTCGACCTCCCAGTCATGGAGAAAAACAGAAAAAGTGTAAGAGAAAGGTCCAAACCCATTCCCCCACCCCAGTTCAAAATAACCTATTTCATTAATTGTAAAACACTTTATAATTCAAAACTGGGGGAGAGTGCTGTAAATTGTTGACATATATACATGCATGTATACAGCAGGAACATGATTTGCAACGCTGAGCTGATTCCTCAGCTTCGCAACACTGCAGACATCTCCAGCAGAAAAAGAGGATCATTGGGTAAATGTGTCCCTCCCTGTAATAACAGCCATCCGTGGCAACTGAAACACCCCGGTATCGAAGCCGTATCTGAATTCATGCTCAGAGGAAAGACCATCACCCTCCCTCATCTTCCCCAGACCTTTCAGGATAACCCCTACTTACAATTGTGAAGTTCATAACCTTCAGAATCCAGATGGTCATAGCAAGGTTCACCAGGATTAAAATCATTAGGAGCAGCACAAAGAAATAGAGGCATCTCTTCCTCCAGCCATAAATCCCCACTTTGTATACCTGGGGTCCTTCCGAGGTCTGCATGGTGCTCCGGTGCGCGTACTGTTCCTGAGGCATCTGGAACGATCACAAAGAAATAACCACGTGTATTAAGCGGCAAGAGAAAACCGGTGACAAAAATTGCTCGTGCCTGTGCCTCTTAGAGGGTTTTGGTTTTTCTTTTTCAGGGTTTACCAGCTGGGCAGCGCCTCTTTTGATACCTTCGTTCTGCATTATTTTTCCTTCTGCTTACTGTATGCAGTAGCGTACTAAAAGAGAATTTTATGTGTTAAATGTATATATATATTTATAAATACACGTAAGCACACTGTTTAAAGGTATCCTATGGAGATCATTCTCGAGCGACTCTGTTCACCGCCCCAGGTTTTGCAAGGCAGGCACTCCAGGGCCTCTAAAGATCCTGAGGGGAAAATTTTGCATGTGTTTGGTAAAAGCAGTTGAGTTCAGCAGTTTGTTTTGAAGATGCAATATTACTTCACAGAGGCTTTAATTTAAAAAATATAAGTCATCTCAAATAAAACCATTCCTTCCAGCCAAAGAAAAAAAAACGCAGAGGGGATACGTTTGCCTTTCTCCCTTCCTGCACCCCAAACTTTCTTAACCAAGCAAACCTGAAGCACAAGGTTCTCCAGCTGCCACATCCCTAACAAACAAACTATCCCCAAATACCTGTGCTGGTTTAACAAGGGCTCTGATACCCCAGGGTGGGCACGACGCGCTAGGACAACACCAGGGGCCAAAACCAAGGGAAGAGGGAAGGCAGGAAAGCTGCNTTTTCCACAAGAAAAAAAGGACAAACTTTCCTCTCCTTTCTTGCTCTGCAAGCACCGGCGTAACTCAGACCCGCTTACTGGCCCGCTTACTGACTACCCCAATCGTTCCCCCACCCCAGAAGGACTCTCAGCTCCTCTTATCAGAACAGGAACAAATTAAAGATTTTTCCAGATTTGCATCTCCTCATTTGAGAATTTTCCTACAATTGTTAGTCAGAGAAAAAAGTCTGCAGTTTGTTTTGAAGATGCAATATTACTTCACAGAGGCTTTAATTTAAAAAATATAAGTCATCTCAAATAAAACCATTCCTTCCAGCCAAAGATCTAAAAATTCACTTAGCAAAGTAGTTTTCTCCGCCTCCGGGAAGGGGGCAGGAGGGAGCGCAGAGCAGGACCCAGAGCAGCTGGCGAGGCTGCAGGAGCAGCAGGAGATGGGGAGACGAACGGGTGGGCATCAGGGCGAGGACCACATTTTACACGCTCTCTTCTCACATGTGTTTCCAACGGGCTGTGTCAGAGACGCACCCCCTGACTAGCGTGGCCGTGCCCACCACCACAAAGCTGTTCCCGCTGCAGGATTCGGTGCTGCTGTCTGTGTTTTTATCACTTAACGCTGCTCATCGCCTGCTAACATCAGAAGCTGTGAATTAACTAAAACCATCTACAAATATACTTTACCATGGACTAATCCCCAGGGAATCAGAGCGCAAGTGACTATTCAAGGAAACAGAATCAGACAAGAGCTTGAACATCGGTGCGTCCCCCAAAAAGCCAGTGTATATCCTGCTGGGGCGGAGAGAGCTGCTGGAAGGGGGAGGTTTCTGTATGTCTCCTTAGGAGATGACCCTTCTGCAGATGGCCTGCAAAATGCAATGCATCAGGAGAGGACAGCAAGGGAGAAAGGAGCAGAGAAGTTCACCTGGCTTCCCAAGCAACTTGTAGAGAGTTGACTGACCACCACCACCAAACAGCGGAAAGCATGGGACCAACATATCCAAGTAACATTATCCTAAAGAAATAAAGTTGCGTTCCTGAAAAGTAAGAATCTGAAACCCTATTATTTTGTTCTTGAGCTGATACCCATACCACTGCCTGTATGATGAGCATCTGACCAAGTCTTCCATCGCCTCAGAAATATCTATTTTTCAACTACATTAATCTAAAGACCACGGTTCAGCATGAAATGTCTCTCAAAACAGCATCAAATTCACAAGACTAAATAACTGGTCCGGTTAAGCATTAATTGCTCCAGTTTGGCTCACTCTTCACCCACTCACAGGAGCTTTTTGTGGATTAGTGCTTTATAATTGCTTGCTCCCTAAGCACGCATGCACTGCAATCTTCTGCATACCTTGACAGCATCCTGGTTAGCGAAAATGAATGCTACACGTCCCCCCGACACAGCATTTTGTCTGCTGGATACAGTAAGTCAGAGATTGTTTACTCAACTTCTCATGGCCCATTAATGACATGATGTTGGACACAGCTGTTCAGGGCTTCACGAGACCAAAGCAGAGAAAGAAATGCCGGGAGACTTCAAACACACTGCTCGCATCCGAGCCTGGCTGGGAAAGTCCTTGGAAGTGCCTAGGGGAATTTAGCCTTACAGCACTCTCATGAAGTAAATCCAGGATTAAAGCCTCAAACTTAGTTTCTCCTGAAGACTCAAATGATCTTAAAATAACTCCGTCTGACCAAGGTGACAGCGACTGCTTTGAAGAAGAGGGGACCAATAATTTCATTCTCACTCTGCTTGGCCAAATTATCTACTAAAAACCTAGGACCTACCACAGAAAGGCTCACTAGCCCTGGAAGTGGGGTGTGCCTGGTTCATCGTGTCCTGACTTTCAGTGTGTTTGAGCAGGAGAGGCGAAGCTCGCCCTGTAAAAAGGCAATTCAAGGTCAAGGCACCCCTTAAGATCTCAGAAAGTGTTTGAACAGAGCTCAAGCGATGCACACAGCGCTCCATGCCCAGAAGGCACCATCTGCCCCAGTGCAATCTACCTCCCAGTACAGCTGCCCAACATTTTTCTGGGGGCTTCTGGAAAGCTAAGCCTGGCCAGGGGGTCTGTGCAGCAAGGGAGTGCTGCTGGCAGGACCGATGCGCACCAACCGCAGCACTACGAGGATAAGGATGCGCTCCGCCTAAATACATACCCAGAGAGCCACTCTGGAAATTTTATTTTTCTTCATGAACCTTCTGGAACCCCGTCACTATGGAACAACATAAATTTTCCCTAAGAAAAAGGCAAATCAAGTTTCTCGACCTCCCAGTCATGGAGAAAAACAGAAAAAGTGTAAGAGAAAGGTCCAAACCCATTCCCCCACCCCAGTTCAAAATAACCTATTTCATTAATTGTAAAACACTTCATAATTCAAAACTGGGGGAGGGTGGTGTAAACTGTTGACATATATACATGCATATATACAGCAGGAACATGATTTGCAATGCTGAGCTGATTCCTCAGCTTCGCAATACTGCAGACATCTCCAGCAGAAAAAGAGGATCACCGGGTAAATGTGTCCCTCCCTGTAATAACAGCCATCCGTGGCAACTGAAACACCCCGGTATCGAAGCCGTATCTGAATTCATGCTCAGAGGAAAGACCATCACCCTCCCTCATCTTCCCCAGACCTTTCAGGATAACCCCTACTTACAATTGTGAAGTTCATAACCTTCAGAATCCAGATGGTCATAGCAAGGTTCACCAGGATTAAAATCATTAGGAGCAGCACAAAGAAATAGAGGCATCTCTTCCTCCAGCCATAAATCCCCACTTTGTATACCTGGGGTCCTTCCGAGGTCTGCATGGTGCTCCGGTGCGCGTACTGTTCCTGAGGCATCTGGAACGATCACAAAGAAATAACCACGTGTATTAAGCGGCAAGAGAAAACCGGTGACAAAAATTGCTCGTGCCTGTGCCTCTTAGAGGGTTTTGGTTTTTCTTTTTCAGGGTTTACCAGCTGGGCAGCGCCTCTTTTGATACCTTCGTTCTGCATTATTTTTCCTTCTGCTTACTGTATGCAGTAGCGTACTAAAAGAGAATTTTATGTGTTAAATGTATATATATATTTATAAATACACGTAAGCACACTGTTTAAAGGTATCCTATGGAGATCATTCTCGAGCGACTCTGTTCACCGCCCCAGGTTTTGCAAGGCAGGCACTCCAGGGCCTCTAAAGATCCTGAGGGGAAAATTTTGCATGTGTTTGGTAAAAGCAGTTGAGTTCAGCAGTTTGTTTTGAAGATGCAATATTACTTCACAGAGGCTTTAATTTAAAAAATATAAGTCATCTCAAATAAAACCATTCCTTCCAGCCAAAGAAAAAAAAACGCAGAGGGGATACGTTTGCCTTTCTCCCTTCCTGCACCCCAAACTTTCTTAACCAAGCAAACCTGAAGCACAAGGTTCTCCAGCTGCCACATCCCTAACAAACAAACTATCCCCAAATACCTGTGCTGGTTTAACAAGGGCTCTGATACCCCAGGGTGGGCACGACGCGCTAGGACAANATCTACAGAGGCTTTAATTTAAAAAATATAAGTCATCTCAAATAAAACCATTCCTTCCAGCCAAAGAAAAAAAAACGCAGAGGGGATACGTTTGCCTTTCTCCCTTCCTGCACCCCAAACTTTCTTAACCAAGCAAACCTGAAGCACAAGGTTCTCCAGCTGCCACATCCCTAACAAACAAACCATCCCCAAATACCTGTGCTGGTTTAACAAGGGCTCTGATACCCCGGGGTGGGCACGACGCGCTAGGACAACACCAGGGGCCAAAACCAAGGGAAGAGGGAAGGCAGGAAAGCTGCTGCTGAGGAAAGCGGTGCAGCAGCATCCCCAGAAGAACGGCCTTACGGCCCCCTGTGGGCAGCACCGTCCCCCCTCCTACAGCCCGGTACCCGGATGGCTGCGGGCAGTGGGGCTGTCCCCAGCCAGGATGGAAAGACACGGCTGCTTTGGAACGGCACTGCAACCAGCTGGGACGGGGGTCTGGGGCAACACAGGGTTGTGATCGTGGAGGTATTTCGTGCTGCACATGGAACTATTCATGTCCTTGCCCTTCACATTGGGGGTGCGGAAAGCCGCTTTCATGGGCTGCCCCCGGGGATCAGTTTCTTCCATTTTCAGACTTTTTTGACGCACAGACTGATGATATCGTATCATCTCTAATAACACATTGTTTGCCGAATGTTTTGCATTTTAGACTCTAGACAGATAAGAAGCCACCAAACACATTCTTGCACTACTGATTCAACACCCCGGGCTTCTTCCTCGGGGCATCTGGCATCGACGTTCGTATGCCGTGAATTACAAAATTCATGTAACAGGAGGAAACAATGCGAGTTCCTCTCCGTGGGAGTGTGATCTGCGAGGGCAGGAAGAGACAATGGTAGAAATTAGATGTACACTGATAGCAGCTTATGTTTGTTTACCATTAGTTTCCTGGCTTTTTCCTTACTTTTTTTCCGAATAGCTTCATAGTCCAGCATCTAATAACACACAGCGTGCAGTCGGCGGTGGTGCAGAGCCCATTGCCGGCTGATGCAAGGCGAGTTTCTTCATGGCATAACTTTTATTCCAGCAGCATTGTGCCAGGGGTGATGTTAACACTTTATCTTTGCTGCTCCAATGCTGAAGCCCACACTTTTAAGGCAAGGGCTGCCTGCAGAACCAGTTACTTTTTTTTTTTTACCTTTCACTCCTCCAAAAGTCGCTAAGACCTGTGTTTTCTAACACTGCCTGGTGTTGTCACCTGCAGCGCAGGGCATCAGCCACCTCTCCCTCCACGAGCCCTCCCCCAGGCTGAAACATGGTCTCAGGTGCTAAATAAATCCATTCAGGCACTAAATTCTTTTCAGATCAGAGGCATTGACACCTCTCCTGATCTGGATGTATAAAGCAAAGCCGACTTCGCAGCACATTCAGGAAGGCTGTGTTGCGCCTGGGGAGGTTGGTGTGCTCGCACCCCAGCGATGCTCCTCCGGAGGGTGGAGGTGTCCCTCTGCCTCCTTCTCTAATGTCAGCAGCAGTGTTAACCCCCCCACTCATAATTCAAAACAGTGGCTGAAAACTGTACGATTTTTTTAAAATAATAGCAAATGAGTTACTCCTGTCATTTCCCTCTCACATCTTCTCATCGCATCTTTAAGCATTTTTTCCCCTCGCATGCTTGAAGGCTACAGTCCACCAAGGAGAAAAAGCAGGTCAGGCCTGCGCACCAGCGAGGTGCTGCAAAGGACACCTGCAAGAGGGGACCCTGGGCACCCCCGCTGCCCATCTGTAGGCAGCTGCCAGCCTGAGCTCCCTCCTTTCAAACGAAGGTGCTGCAGAACTCAAGCTCGAAGGCGGCGAGCTTCAGCCAGCCCA
This sequence comes from Anarhynchus alexandrinus, assembly GCA_008711295.1. Lineage (NCBI taxonomy): Eukaryota > Metazoa > Chordata > Aves > Charadriiformes > Charadriidae > Anarhynchus > Anarhynchus alexandrinus. The sequence goes on along the minus strand of VUYV01000010.1, from coordinate 7,739,335 downwards.
TCCGCAGCTCCGAGCCCGCCTGCTTTTTCCAGCTTTCTCAGCTGGTCTGAAAAAAAAATAAAGGATCTCACATCCCCCTGCCTACACCATGCCTCATTTACAACCTCAGACAACCCCAGCTCACGCCGTGAAGATCTGCAACGTCGATTAGTGCAGACGGTCACACTACGGTGGGAGGAGCCAAGGGCTTGCAGCAAATAATCCTGTTCTTAACACAGGTCAGCTCAGCCAATTTAGCCGACTTGCATTAAAAGTCCATCACCAAAGAAAGCTGTGTCTGTATTAAAGGGCAGTTTGCAACAGCGTAGGTGGGCTCACCACAAATCACTTCTGCCCCTCAGACCAACTGGGGTACCCGTCTCTGTACCGCAAAACCAGCCGGCGCCCGGGCAGAGCCGGAGCTGTTACCGAGGGGGAGCACGGCGAGTCGGTCCCAGCAGATCCCACTCGTGCTCCGCCGGCGGTTTTGCTCCCGGATGCCGAGTCAGCGACCGCGGAGGGCTCCGCAGCACAGGGCTCTCCGGGGAGCGGAGATGGGTCACCATCCGCTACGCGCGCTTGGAGGAAAACGCTCCAACCACCCCCATCTGCGCAAAGGGAAAACTTAAACAACAATAAATTACCGAGTTTCCACTACCTGGGGGAAATTATAACCACAACTACTGAACAGTCAAGGATTTTATTGCCTAATATTTTAACAGAGAATCCTGGAGAGCACATATTAAACGCGGCCTCTCCCTTGGAGAAAATGAATAAATTGCATTGCAAACCTTCTCAAATCATGGAAGAGGTTTGACCAGTAAGAAACAATATGAAATACCCAGCTCCAAATATCTCTTTATTGCAAAACTTGTTTATTCTCTTTATCTCTTTCCTGCTCTGTCTCCTTTTTTTTCTTTCTTTTTCCTTTACTTGCAGTTTCTAGGATGGAGAAAACAGCATATCCAGCTGGGGCAAAACTTTGCAGACCTCAAAAGAATTTATAGGAACAGAACATAAGCACAAAGAGCAACTTGCGCCCACACAGCAGCCTGGTTTTGAGAATTCCTCTGGTTCCGATAAAATATTTAGCTCACAGCTGCCCTGAGATAGAGCGACTAAAGTACTACAACACAGGATGAGCATGCCTTAGTAACACAGCATAAATTTATAACAAGAAAATAACATGAGAATAGTAGATAGCGTGTTCTTTCTACACAAACTCTCACACAACGACATTTAAAGCTAAATATGACTGACTTCTAGCTACCGCTTCCCCCCTGAATCGTGAACACCAAAAGAAAATGCTCCTGTCTGTAGTTGTCCAGGAAGAGAAGACAAAATGATGGAGAGAGTGCCGAGGGGTGTTAAACCCACGAGTGGAATAGGACGGCGCGCGAGGCAGCTACACGGGGAACCAGCTATATCCGCTATCAGTAATCTGCTCTGCGTGGGAGGGAGAAGTATGCTAGTCATAATTTACATTTTGGCAACTTCTCCTGACTCAAACATTAAAAAGAAATAAGGCACCAGAAGAAAAAGTATGGCTGTGAAAGGACATCCAGTGGTTGCATTTGCAAGGCATCCCCCTCCGCTTTCAATTACTGCGCTAAGGGGAAAGGCTGCTAGTTGCTTAATAGGATTTTTTTTTTTTTCTTCTTCAGGAAAATATTAGGAACACCCGCCTAATTTCATCATACTGGTGAAAATATAATACTGAAACAAACATAGAAATTGGAAAGTGAAGCATTCTTTCAAAAATTCAGATCTGAAAGTGTCTGCCTGACAGGAGAGGGGTTAAAGACACGTGTGTGCAGCATTGGGCCACCGTCAGCGCATGGACAATCCCATTTGCAATACAAAAAAACACAGCACGCCAAATCTTTGCAGTTTAGCTACAGAAAACACTACCACAACTACAGAAATATAGCCTGGAACCTGGGTAATTCTCCAAGGAATTCTTGCTGCTGCAAAAAAAAAAAAGGGTAACAAGTTTTTGCACAAGAGCTGTACACTGAGTCCCTATATATGACCACTGCAAACAGGGCCTGATACAAAATCCAGTCCATTTAGAAAAGCTATTCATCCTTTCACTTTAGCGTACCTTAGAGATATGGTCCATGACAAGAAAGATTTATTCGTTTTTTAAGACCACTGGAAGAGCCATGTCACCACATCCTCCGATCCGCACAGGCTGCTCGCCGAGTACTGCTGGCAGAGAAGCTTCAGCACTTCAGCAAAGCTGAAACCAGGCTAGGCTGAACGGCATCACAAATCAGAACGGGCACCGAGCTTCCAAAACTCATATAAGACCCCATCAGTTACGGCAAATCTTCACTGTGTGCCTCTCCCCCTTCCACCGCATCCTCCTGCCCCGGCAGAAAGCTTCTCACTCAGGGCGCACAACCCAGATTAGAGATTCATCAAGCAGAAGAAGCGTTTTTCTATGCACGAGGATGGATGAGCACCTTTCCCTTGCAAACACCGGAGCTGTACCATCCCCTGGCCACGCCGGCTTTGGAGGCTCAATGAGGGCTATGAAGAGGGTGAGGCATAACAAGAGGAATCAATAACGTTTCTGTGCCACGGGGGTTTCTTTGATCAGCGCTTAAATGATGTATGTTTAGTAATAGAACAATTTTAAGCTGAAAGAGGACGCAATCTGGGAAGGCGGCTTCTCTCTTATAAGCCTGCTTGAAATTTGCTGCTGAAAGTGCCCTAGAGCTTGTAAAAACTGCTCACTACTACAGCACAGACCAAAAGCCCCCAAGCCCCGTGCAGCCAACACTGCGTCTCTCCTCCCTGCCGGCTTCCATATAACCGAGGTGTAACAACTTCATCAGAAAAACCATAAGCACCCGACCCCAGGCTAACCTGTAGCATGGTGATGGGAACACGTTTCTAGAGATGAGAGAGGGGTTCAAATTCCTTGGACCTACATTCCCCACATTTGCCTTCTCTTTCTGTCCCTATCACCGACATCCTCTTCTCTGTCTCTTTGTTTTTTGAAACACAAACCTTTTCTTTTGGGCTGAAATAAGAAAAAGAAAAGCCCTAAAAAACCTTCATAGGTACTCTCTGCCATATCACTGGAAGGCAATGCACTTGTACTCAGTAGCTGTAAATGCTCTGCAGATTCATCCTCTTTAATTTCTCTGTCTTTTAAGTGCGCACTATCCACCAGGTTCAAAAGAACAGACATTTCTGGAGCGTGACTGAGAACAAAATTTGGCATGAAGAAGAGTGTTTTGAGCCATCTATCAACAAGACTTTTTGCCTCTCCACTCCCCATAAAACTCTCTCTCAAGCTTGACACCCCCAGGCCCGTTAATCCACCAGCGTCATGACCCAAAATTGATTTATGGCCCTGCATGCAGGTCAGACCACAGCCTGGGCCTCCATAAAAGGATCAGGCTCTGCAAAATGACTTCTCACTTGCAGCTTGGCCAGCAAGGGCTGAGCACCGGGGAACAGCCCGAAGGATGAAATACTTGCTGGGGTAGTTAAATCTCACAGCACTTTTCTCCAGCACCATCTAAGCCATGAACTTGGACTCTTCTACCCCGATGGCCGTACCAGCGTGGCCTCTGTCACTGCCACCGGTGTCCCCAAAGCTGAAATCTTCCCTCTCTGCTTTGTCCCTCTGCTTCTGCCAACAGTTCCCATCCCTCTGCATTGGGAGAAGCTCTTCCACAGGTTCGGAAGACCATCATCACTCAGTGCCCACTTCTTGGACATCACCTCAATGTGATACATGGCCAGAGAGAAAAAAAGTGGAGGAAAACACCCTAAAGGAATGTTTTCTTCTTTGCTGACTAGTTTCTATCAGTTGTATACATCACATGTAGGGAAAAGCTGTTGATGCAGTACATCAACAAGCTTTTCTTGGTCTGTACTGTCCATCGGTGCACGCTCTGCCTGGTCCACTAGGAAATACATCTATTCCCATCCCCACCTCTTGTACTTTGAGGATATCTCGGACTCACTCAGCACAGGCAGCTGGGGAGACCTGGGGGATTCATCTCCTGGTAAAGCATCTCTAATCCAGATCCCTCAATGCTCCAGGCTACCCCCTACCCCTGACATCTTGAGAGCTCATGTAATTTCCCCGGTTGCCAGGGCTGACAGCATTTCAACAATAAACGTGCCTGAGGATAAGCGCACTGCAAAAGCCTCAGTTTATAAACCAGTATCTTCGAGCAGATGGACCGAAGGAAAAGCTGAACGTGGGACTTTGCTCTGCTCTGTCACTGCTCTGCATGCAAGGAGCACTAACAGTAAAACTCTAAACGTTAGAATTAGAGTTTGCCAGAACAAAACAAAGTAACAGGCAGCTCCATCTCCAAATAGCATCTCCTAAACCAAAAGCGGTATTTTATTATGAAGCTGCAAGAATCTGTGAGCAATATGGTGTTACTACTGCTTCTCTTCTCTGAGGAGAAGGGAAACATATCTGTTTTCTTATTTATGAATGTTTCTTCTAACTTTTAGATGTTTTTCTTGATAGTTAGCTTGTTTCGGTATTTTTCTTTTTCAGAGTTAAGGAGAAAATGGAAACGAAAGTTAACAAGGAAGAAAAAGTTTCTGCAGTGAGTTCCCTTATCTATAGAGCTAGTCATCAAAGAATGTCTTTCACAAAATGCCCCACAATTTGGAGCGATACATTCACGCTGCATGCGAACATCATACCGGCTTTGCTGCATTCACACGCTGGTTCCTCTGCACCACTCAGATGATGTGAAGCAATCATAAGCCTGTGTCCGCCTGTGCCAAGTTTATAAACGCTCTTCCCCACCGGAGTGTCTCAAAGCGGGATGAACAAATATGAGAACTACGCTAAAATAGCCAGCAGCAGGTGGGACTGCAGGAGGCTGTGGGAACAGCAAGAGGGATATCATCAACAGAGCTCGAATCAGAGAGCAAGCTACAGGAGGTGATACTTTGCAGACTTCTGCCCCAACACACCCTCACCCCACAGTACCAAGAAGAGAGATACGGCTTGTAGAGATGTGCAAAGCAGGAGCCTAAGATGGATTTATACGGCTGGAATCCAACCGGCATGGCACAAATTGAGAACTGTGGGCTTGAGCACGTGCCAGGAGCCAGAGCACAGTCTCTGCAGGGATCCTGCTCTCACAAGTTAAAACTTGTTCTGCCGCATCTTCCCTCCACCACCTTCCCTCCACATGATGTGCTTACTGGACTTATCCCTTTCTTTGTTTGCACAGACACACTTGCTTCCTAGTTTGCTCTTGGGAAGGACCAGGAGGAGGAACGCACTTATTGGGGCGTGTTAGCAGCTCTCTTATCTGTGTGCTTCCAAACTCCAATTTCACTTTGGATGCATAACATTCTGTCCACACATGCACACACTCCTCAGTCCTTTTGGATACAAAGCAAAGCTTGAATACTTGACTGGGGTGGAGCTGCAGAAAGGTCACCTCTGTGCAGGGGGAGGCTCAGGAATAGCCGCCAGAGTAAGGGAGGAAACCACCACCTCCCTCCATCAAATCCAGCCCAGGGCGTTGGAAGGAGCCTCCCCTGCCCTGCCTGGACTCACACCCACGCACCAGTGTCTCCACTGAGGTCCCATCAAGAATGGGCATGGCAAACAGCTCAGCTGGGCACTCGGGACATGCCATGATCCAGACTGGTCCCGTACCCGATGAAAAACCTGCGCTGTTTGTCTGACCCAGCCGTGGGGCAGGAGCACCCCTAAAGCCATGCACGGCAGCCGCAGCCCTGCCTGCTTCTTGCTAAGACAGACGTCTTCCAGTCTCTTTGTCTCTCTGGTTCTTCAGCGCTGATGATCAGATTTGGGAGCTGGGATGCTGCATGATGAGAGGCAGGAACCTGATTTTATTTTTTTTTTTTTTAAATAAGCTTATAACTAGCAGCAAAGAAGATAATAGGCTGACTGGGTGCCTAAATTAACAGCTGCTGAGAAAAGCAATAGAGCTCCAAGTCTGCAGGGTAAGATGGCAGCCTGCGAAGGCTCGAGCAGTCCAGGTCATATGAGACCTTAATTGAACACAGCATTTTCACCGCAGGTGTATTTTCTGCAAAGTAAACTTTGAGCTTATTAAGCCTCTTCATTTTCATCAGATGCCTCCCTTTTGCACAGCCCACCTCTGTCCTTCCTCTCATTGCTTTCACCCCCATCAGCCCCCAGGAGACCACGGTACATCCCCTGGAGGATGCCCTTCCTGCACCCCAAACCAGCAAAGTCCTCACTTGGCCCAAACCAACCCATTACAGCTGACCATTACTTTAATATCAAAAAAACAGATAGGGTGGCAAGAAGAAGATGTTCCCCACCACCTTTCTTTTTTCCCTTCCATCACGTAGAATCTGTTTGCATTGGACCAGATAATATTCCCATTAAAGATCCAAATCCATGGAATCCCACTCTTTCCAGGCAGGGTTTGCTATCTGCCTGAGCCTGCCGTTATCCTTTGGAGTTGCCTATGTACACGCTTCACCAGCGTTACTGGGAGAAAGCTCTGGCCCTGTCACATACTGGATCTGATGCACTTTGGTGGCCAGCCTCACCTTGTCACTGAATTTTTTGGCTTACCAAGATGAAGGACTGTTTGAGCCCTGTACGTGCAGCCCTGCTGCATGCAGGCAAAGCAAACTGTGGGTCTTCTCCCATGAACCAGCCAGAAACGCTTAGCGCTGTCCCACTGTATAATTTAATATCCTTAATTCATTCCTTGTTGAAATAAAAAAAAACAACCAACACCCAACACCACCATAAAACACAGCTAAAAAGCATTTTCAACACATCAGATACCACTGCTGTGAAAATCCAAGGAAGAGGCACTGGCAGAGGCAAGGAAGTTTCTGAAGCTACGCGAGGCGGACTCCTCCTGACACCTCCACCCGCCTTGAGGAACGCGCCGTACCCTAACTCCCTGACACAAGGCTGCCATATAAGGTGCTGATATCTCTGCGAAGGCAAGACGAGCTTTAATGCTGCGCCTAAAAGGATGAGAGAGCATTGCCTAAATCTGGCAGGCTCCTAAAGCGAGAGCGAGCTTTTTATCATAAACGTTTCTTAAGTTATTTGGGGAAAGAAACGCAAATCAGAAGAGAAGTTGCAGATAGAACAGCCCCTAAATTAATGTTTTTCCTTCTAATCTGCTTTCTGTGGTTTCCGACGGTGCTGTCTGTTGCAGTTTGCTCATGCTTTATAAAATACAGAAAAAAATATGCAGGCAAATCACAAGGCAATGATTATTACTGACTTACTGCCTCTCTTCACGAGCTAGCTGTACCAGGAGTTGCCAAACAACCCCCAGACAAACACGCTTTCAACCCATTAAACAACTATAACAACAACATATAAACGTATAAACAACATTTTAACATATAAACGCATTTATCGTGACTGAATCGCATTTTTCATCAAAATCTGTAAGTGATGCAGAGCCAACCTTTTGGTGGCTTCAGGTTATGTGCATACTTATTCCCCAAAATGAAAAAGTTGGGAATTATTTGGTTGCAGCGTTCGCGCAGCCGGAGACGCGGCGCGGGAGTTGCTTTGCCGGCAGAATCCGTACCGGAGCAAAGTTTAGCCAGAAACCACCACCCAGCCTCAAACTGCTCCCATCCCTTCGCAAACATGCCACGACTTCCCATCCTCGACTTTTCGTCCCGAAACGACAGTCTGAAAGCCAGAAAGCCTCTTTGCAGGAGCCCAAAAGAACGGCAAATGCCCCCGGCTGCGGCGGGAAGGAGGAGGGCAGCTCTTACCTCTCCCTCGGTGGACAGACGGACA
>VUYV01000010.1:7670703-7721615 GCA_008711295.1 Anarhynchus alexandrinus | reverse complement strand
TTAAAAAAAAAAAAAAAAAAAAGCTGGCTACCAGAATCCGTGTTGCATTTCTTCACCCACTGCAATGCAGCAAACAGCAAATCTTTAAGCGATGCTTAAGCCCCGCACCTCTCTGTAAAGGATTTCCAAGTGCCTTATGATGAGAGATCGTCACCGAGCCAAAACCAGGTCCCACCAGTTCTTTGGCTGTGCACTGATCGAACCCTGACCTCGCTCCAGCACTGGAGCGAAGGCGTTTGCCGCCCCCGTCGTACAGAGGTTGAGCAACACTTGACTCCTGCCAAGGAGCAGATGACCACATGGGCCTGGGCAGTCTCGGCGCGGCTCTGGTCAGGGTCCACGGCTGCACGGCGCTGCTGACGGCGCCACCGGGGGCTCCCGGCTCCGTGGGTGCTCCCAGCAGCCCCCGCGCAACAAAGCACTTCAGCACCAGTCGTGTTTTAAGTACTTTCCGTAAAAGATGCTTACATGAGCATTTGAGTAACTCCACTTACACGCAATTCTATCCACAGACAACTGGAGCAACCCATGAATAAAACACTTGACAAAACACCTCCTTCAGTGGCTTCTTCAAACCAGCACCAGGAGCCCACCAGCCTTACGCTTTCTCCAGGTTTTTTATCTACTTGAAAAACTAAGCCAGGGTGCCCATTTGCACTCCTCCCAAACTTAAAGCTGTGAGAGTAAGGGCCAAACTCTCTAGCTGGAGGACACAGCACCCTCTGCACAAGGGGAGCAGAGACATTCAGTCCAGGCACGAAAGCTGGGACCATGCCTGGAGACTAAGAGCCGTCAGGTCTGCACTACGATAACGTCTCAGGGCCCAGAGAGTTTAGCCCTGTCTATCCTAATTTATTTGCATTTCTTTATATAGACAAACCCAAGGATTCCTTAAATATAAAATCTGTCACAATTACGTGCTGGCATTTCTTTATAATTATCTTAAATACTTCACTCTCAAGAAAATGTGGTTGAAAATGCAAGAAAATTATGCTGATCGTTTGCTCATAATTAGATAGATTCAATAAAACCTGGTGCTTAGCATGTTTTGCATCTGTATACTCTTTATACAAATTAATCTCAAAGATATCTCTATCATTTTTTAGTCCTTTGCTATCAAGCACATCTCATCTGGCAAGGATGGTCTTCATAAACAGACACCTCTTGGGGATTATTTAAAGTCACTGCTTTGCCCACAGAACAGTTCCCCAGCACTCCATTTTCCCCTCCTGCTGCTGTTATGCAAAGCTTGGAGAATTACGGGCTTTGGCTTGTTCTGACAAGAAACTGACTACGGAACTGGTGATTTTTGTTGGAAGCCTGGTTATTTATGAAGAAAATAAGAAGTCTTGTTTCCATGGCGGGAAGAATGTGGGGGGAAAAAAAGTAGCAATCTTGTGGCTCACTGCTCCAAATGTCTTTCAACCAGAATTTAACCAAAATGTTAGCTCAAAACGTTAGCTGCTTCTTGAGGCTAAAAGCAAGGATGAATATGTACATCTCAGCACAAAAGGCATCTTGCCCAGGGAGCACTGGTGAAGCTAAAGATACTGGTAGACTTGTAAACTCGATTGCCATAGTCCACCTGTGGATGAAACTTCCATCTCCTGGTCCAGATAGAGAAAATCCCTGAGAGGTGATAAACAAATGCCTGTTCTCCTATGCAAAATGGTCCTTGTGTCATGGAAGTCCTGTTAATTTTTCTGGGAGTGCACAAAATTAGCTAAAAATGCTTATGCGTGCGAAAAAAGCTAAAAGATATTTATGGAGCTAATTTCTGCTGTCTCTCCAGAGCAGTCCAGTATGTCTTCCACCCCATATATAAGCACCTCTATTTACTACTGTGAGTATCTGATCTTCTTTTCTCTCTGCGTGAGAAATTTGTCTTCTTCCTTCAGAGTGCTGTTCCCATTTCTAAGCCTAAAGAATGTGAAATAAATATGGTACTGCATATAAACAATGCACAACATAACAGAGCTTCTAAATCAGAGTCAGCTGAAGATATCAAGTTTGTTTTCTTTCTCAGTGATTGATGCCCTCCAGAAGAAATAATAATTATATGGCACCAGGAGGAGGAAAAAAGGCATGTTGAGTGATATAAGCATTTAGTCAAAACATAACTGAAACACTGAGGAAAAAAAATGCTTTAAAACTGCTTAGCCTGAGTAAGACAGTGTTATTATCTGTAAAATGGATGAAAAATAAAACCCCTCCAATAAGAAAAGGACTTAAGAAATCTGTTATACTCTAATGCCATCTACCAGACATCAGTGGAAGTAGCAGAAAAAAAAGTCAAACAAAACAGCAAATACAACAAAGATTAAGTAAGAATTTGTGCACATCCCCAAGTCTTTTTTTTTTTTTTTTAACAAGTACCAAATTAAAAATCTTGTTCTGCCTTTCCTTTTTTCTCAGAGCAAGGCTTTCAGGGCATCTGTGAATGCAAATATTTATCACTTCTTCCAATTGGCAAGGTTGCGGAAAAAACTTTTCAGTTCCCCTTCCAACACAACTTTGAGGCACAACTTATATTTACATGACTTTGAACTATCATTATTCTTCTCCTGCAAGCTGCCACTCTCTTATGCAAGGGAAAAAAAATCACTTTGTGTCAAATTCCACATTGTCTCAGCGCCTCTTCAACCTGCCTTGACTGTCTTGATCAGTGAGTCCAAGCTCAGCGAGCTCTGCAAGCGGCTACGCTGTCAACTTAATCACAGCCCTTCTCTGTCTATGGAGACCAGTTTCCAAGGATTGCCTGATTACTGTAAAGGGGTTCCTGCTTCTCTTCTTGTCTCAAGTGGCCCCAGATTTATAGCCAACTCCAAAACACCCCTCGAGGACTTCTGCCAAACACCGCAGTCGCTCTTCCAGGAGAAAGATTTCTACCACCAGTGAAGATGAGCTTCTTGAGCTGCCTCCTCCTAGTGGTCTTCCTCCCTTCTGTCTTCTCAGCCATGCCTTTTGTGCTAGGACAGAAAGCTGAAACAAATGAGCCCCAATGGCAGCATCACTTTCAAGAGTGTTTCTGTGTTATTTTGGAGAAGCATGAACATCTGTGTATTCTCATCTTCTGGAGATTGCAGGGAACTTTTACTGAATCCTGTCACATCAAGACAGCTGACTTGCTTGGCCAGTGATGCTTGGACTTCTTTCTCTCTGCCCTTCCCCTGGCAGTTCACCTTTGCAAGCCCAACGCGGTCACCCTCTGCCTTAGTCTTGCAATTACCAAGACTGTTGCAGCTGGACCACTTCTTTGGCTAAACCTTCTGTAACTGCTGATCCATCCCTCACTTCATGTCTACCTTCAGATCAATCCTTAACTCCTTCTAGGAAGTTTCTAGACACGGTCTGAATTCTTTCCTGCAATCACCAGCTCTTGTCTCAAGGCTCATTTCCTTTTGCAAAGTTTACAGCCTCTTGGAAAACTATTTTAAATCTACTTGTGAAGGCTTCAGCTCATGTTTTGGGGCTTGCTTTGTGTAGTTTTTTATGGCTTCTCAAACATGCGTGCTTCACATGGAAGCAGAAAGCTATGAAATCAGCGTGACTTCACATACATGAAATTCTACTTGTGCTGGAACCTGGGCATGACAAAGGTGAAAATACATAAAAAAAACGTCGGTATGATTTTACAGCAGAAGTCTGTAAGCAGCACATGACCCTAAAACGTGCATAACTGAAACAAGAAACGGTGGCCATGACCCTGTCTTTTGCCTACGTACTTTTCAAAACCCAAAGCTAGGTTGTTTTCTGGTATCCTTCAACTTTCCTTTTGGACATCCACCAGAAATAAATAGCAGATGCCTGTTCAGTCTCAAGACAGTAAGAAATAGATGCAGCTACAAAATCTGCCACTGTTGTGCCATGGACATGATCTCCATCTGCTGATGCAGACACATGTATACACAGAAAGCAGGAGATGGAAAAAGCAATATCTGAAACCAGCAGAGCACGATGTGGACCTGAACCCTTTTGAGAGACCACAGAACACTTCCATTTCAAAAGGAACATCATCTATCTATGTGCCTGTTATTTCAGGCACAACCTCATTTCTTCCAGTACACAAACTCAGCCCAAACTAACAAAACATGTTAGACATTTAGTCCCTAATATCTCTTCAGGAAAATCTTCCAGAAACTCTGACAGTTAGAAAGAATCTAATTTACTGCATAAAAATATTCAGATCAATGACAACTCTTAGCGTCAACTTTACTTTTTTTTTTCCTCCCCCCTAGAAAAATATTTTTAAAAAAATTGCTTTAAGGAAGCATTCCAGAAGAATTTACACATACCAACTAACAAAGGCACTATATCCAGAAATTCTGCCAGTATTTGTCTCTTTCTGATCTTCCAGAAGGACAGAAACGAGCTATTTAGCTGCCACACTTAGTCTGTCTCTACACTGGAAAGGTTCAATGATGAAGCTGTAGTGAATAGCCACTGATTAAGAAATTGCAGCGGGGCTGGGAGTTGCTGTTGATTCAAGGTGAGAGGAATCACACTGAGCTGGAGTTAGTTGGCAATGCACAGAGAGGAATTTCCATGTTGTCAAAAATCCTCTGCTGTGTCTGATTCTGGCATTATTTCCTACTGGCTTGTTAAGAAAAAAACGAGCCCTCATCACACTTCTCTGGTGCTTCCTTTGCTCCTTGGATGAATATTCTGCAAGTGCAAATAAAACGTTCAACAGCAGCAATTTATTTTCTGTCTCTTAGAAAAGCGATTGCAGGCGTGTTACAGCAAACCTCCCTGCCAGGGCTCAGCTCCCCTCCTTCGGCCGTCCTTTGCTGCCTGTGAGACAATAGCCATAAGGCACCACAAGGGCCACATTAATATGGCACTGGTTCTCCGTATTTTGGCTCATCTCTGCTGCTGTAAGCGCCTGCACGGCCCCAGCAAGATGTAGCCACTCATGAAGTTTAGTCATGAAGATCCAAACCCACGTTCCTGAACTGCAAAGAGAGGATGCATAGGCAGTCCCAAACTGGGCACAGAATCAATATTAGGGAGGAATATCTCATTATTATTGCAATATAAGTCTAGGGTTTAAATAGCCCGTGTCAGAAAAGCTGAGACAAAGCTTCTATTTCCTATCTGTTTGGCTTTTAAGCTTCCAGCTCCCCAGAGTAACAGTTATGCCTGAGACTGTAAACTTTTTTTTTCCCCTGCCTCCAAAACTGCAAACACACGGTGCAACCATGCTTTAGCCTGTCGGCTCTCCTCTCCCTTACGGAACAACATTCACTGCCTGGCTTTTCTTTCCCGGGACGCTGGCAGCACATGGGTTAACGAGACAATTATTTGAAGGAAAGACATTTCCAATAAATCAGCAGATAGCAAAAAGGAAAAAGCACTAGAGTAATTTTTTTTGCTCACAATTTCATTACGCTCTTGGCTGTGAGCCATTATAAGGTAAATCACCCAAGTCATGTTGCACAGACATTGCTAAAAGGACTGTTATTTAAATCACTTTGTAAGCTACACTCCTTGTTTTGAATGGAGAATCCCGCTCATTTCGTATGGCACTTTATGCCCATTTAAAAGTTTTGAAGACGAGAGCTGCAGCCAAAGCTAGAGCTGTAACGTGGCTGCAAACAGCACATCACGGCACTGGCCTCAGTGTTGTCCCCACAGCTCAATGTCCCCTTTCCCTCCCGCACCAGACCTGACGGCAGCATCCCGGCAAATGGGGACACACCCCCTCTGCTCTTCCCTTTTGGCAACAAACCTTGGAGTTAGGCTGTCCAAAGGAGGGACAATTCCTTGCATTGCCTTTACCTGGGCAAGCTGGCTGAGCTGCTGACGTTCACTAACCTCCTCCCCAAGTTTTCACATCCATCAGCCTCTGCTGTTCCCTCACCAGTCACTGGCTCACGGCTCCTCGGAAAACATGGAAAACTGCAAAAATGTCCTGCTTTCACCACTGGGAAAACTTTCCTGGGATGAAACTCGCAGAGCAAGGGAATAGTGACTGCTAGCAAACAGATTAGAGTTTTGATAGTCCTTTCATTCTCTTTCTCCCCCAACGCCAACAGTGTGATCAAGAGGAGAAAGAGCAAGAACAGCAGTGCAACGGCAGAATATCGTGGACAAAGAAGATGGGGGATGAAGAAAAGGCAAGTATCATCGTGCTGCTGGTGGCCTTGAAAGCACCAGCTTGACTCTGCACAAAACGTCTTCCAGCAATTTTTAGTGGCTTCTAACTTTGCAGTGTCATTAATGTTCAGTATTTTTCTTTTTACAGCTCACAGCTTTCAACTTAATGTGTTCATTGTTACTTTTTTTTTTCCCTGCAGAAGTCACTGAAAGTGCCTTTACCTTCATGATTTGGAGTCTCGCACAATTTACTGAAATACTGAGCATCAGTTATAAAAGCCACACATAAAAGCCAAATGCACTATAAGAATCTTGAGTTAACACAATAAAAGCACTCCAGTGGACGGGAATCCCAATTAATGCCTTACACAAAAACACAAGCTCTTCATGGTTAACCCTCAGATTTGGAGCGAGAACCCGGGGTTTGCTGAAAGTCGCTGCAGCACAGTTTAGATATTTCATTTCTGACTGCACAAAACAGGGTGAGGGCTACTTGCTTCCCCCCTCCATCTGTGCCCCGACCTCTCCCTTGGGCTGGGTTCCGCACAGCGAGCAGCTGCTGCAGGAGACGGAGACTCCTCACCCGTTTCTAAACTAGTTGACAGACATTTCCAGCTGCTTTTCAATGCACGTTCCACTGTCAATCAAAATTACAGGGTATAATTAAGCAGGCAACAGCTAAGCAATGTCTTTCTTCTACCCAAGAACCCAATGAACAGATTAATTTACCAGTGAAATAGAGTAAGATAAGTTCCTCTGAAAAAAAAGAACCCAGGCAGAAACAAGGCACCATAATTTTTTTTTCCTGTCTAGGAGCAGGTTAAATATTGTATTTTTCTGCAACGCAGAGTTTCAACAGTTGCCAAGAACTCAAAGCTTTCTGTATTATCCCATATTAATATCGGTGATCTCAGTTCAACCTGCAAATTCAGCTCATGACGACTTACAACGTGTCATTCAGCCGCGTGACCAGGATAAGAATATCTTCTACGGGGCAAGCTCCAGTTTGGTGTCCCACAAAAGTGGCATTTGCTACCCTGCACTGGGAACCTGCCAGTGCTGGTCATGCCAGACATGGAGCTGAGCCCCATCCCACTACCCAGCACCAGCTCCCGGAGCCAAGAAACAGGATTGCCCCAAGGAAATGTCCCAGAAAGATTCAATCAGCCTATAGAATCACAAAATCATAGAATGGTTTGGGTTGGAGGGGACCTCTAAAGGTCATCTCTAGTCCAACCCCCTGCAATAAGCAGGGACATCTTCCACTAGATCAGGTTGCTCAGAGCCCCGTCCAACCTGACCTTGAATGTTTCCAGGGATGAGGCATCTACTGCCTCTCTGGGCAACTTCTGCCAGTGTTTCACCACCCTCATTGTAAAAAATTTCTTCCTTATATCTAGTCTGAAAGCTGGGAGCTTCAGCTCCCTCTTTTCTCTTGGTGCCCTCCTTTCAGCGTGCACTTTCACACAGACCTGCAGAAGCACCTTGGGGACTGCAGATCTCACCAAGTTACCCACCGCGCTGCCTTACAGCTATGCGAAAATGGCAACAGATATCAGGAGGACGATGAGATGACACACAAACCACTGTAGGAACGACAGAATCTACCCCAAGCTGTTGTAGGCGCCCGAGACCTAAATACCTCGCTCTACCTGACATTTCTTTGGGCAATACCTGGTATCTTCACTTTGCATCCTTGAACTCTAATTAGTTTAACAACTTGCAGAGGACTTTTAAAATAATATTTTATTTAATCAACAGTTTTTTCATTGTAATGTTCGGTTGCAGCAAGAAATCCTGCTCAGATAATGAAAAGTATTGGAGCAGGTGAAAACTTAATTAAAACACGTAAAAATTAATTATACTGCTCATCATTGATTTTGTCTGAAAAAGCTGATATTGCAAATAGGAAATCAAAAGCAAAGAGGTCATGTAGGGAATCGCTGATGTGAAAGCGATATACTACAGAAAACAATACGTTCATGCTGAGAGGAACCATTCACTCCCAGTCCATGATCCAGTGCTGAGCTGAATTCCATCCCACATCGCAAAATTGCCAATCAAGAGTCAATAAGGAGGCTGATTAAGATGAAGCCAGAAGAACCGAGTACATATAATACGACTATTATGTAGACGATTGTATGTGAGATTAGAATCGAGCGATTAATAAAGTCAGCCTTTTCAGGATCTTTTTTCTGCCCCTGTACCACAAAAGGAGTTCAGCAGTGCAACCACGAAATGTCATTCTTCAGGCTCTCCAAAAACGTCCCAGATAGGTGCCTGGGTTAGGACCACGCCACTTGGTGTTGTGAATGGGGATTATAACACTCGTTAATGGCCACAGCTAAACAGGACCATGCTCACGCCTCGTTCAGTCCCCAGCGTTAGGGTGACCAGGGGAGCAGCGCGACGGTCTAACCCTTTCGGCTTTATCCTGGAAAAAATCACGTACCGTCCTCTAACTTTAGTAATAATTCTCTCCCCCTCCTGCCAGTTGCTGAGCTTGTTTATAAAGCATAATTATATCTTCCTTCAACTTGGAATCAGTAGAAGCAGTTAATATATCCTTTTAATAAATACCACAGTACAGAAAGGCCAACCTGGCAGCAGCATAAATTTTATCCAGGGCTCTACCACAGACCGCTTCGGGCAAGTCGCTTAACTTCTCCCAGCCTAAAGTACGGAATGAAGGAAATACTCTTTTACCAAACTCAGCAGAAAGATTATCCAATACTATCTAATATTTATAAAGCACTTTCAGATCCCCAAGTAAGACCATAGAAAGGAAGAGAATTACTGACCCAGATAAGGGTTAAGAGCAAAATCTTTTTCCCAGTGACAGATCTCGAATGACCTTGCAATGTTAGGATTTATTTTCCATGCAAAGGAAGATCTGCCAGGTCTCGGAGCCATGTTTTGCTCTAACTGTGGATGACTTGCTATCAACACGAAAACAAGTTTAGTCACTGATCCAAATGTCAAGAGCTGCCAAATCAGTGCTTTGATGAAATGTCAGGAATACTAACATGGTTTCAGGTCTGCACTGATTTAACATTGCGCAGCCAAAATGGAATCTGGTCACGCTGTTGTTTTCCCCAGGAAAATAACACGGAACCAGCAATATATACATTATATACACTTCTTCACTTTCTTTGAAGTGAAGCTGAACAAGCTAAAAAAACACCTTAACCCATAAATATTTCCACTTCTGTGTTTTAAAGGAGTCTGATCTCCCCATGCTGCAACATCAGGAGTACAAATACCCCATTTAATGAGACAACTGAAGTATTCAGAGATTTTTTTTCCACACCTGCCGCTATGCCTTGCACAGACAGATACCCTACAAAGGGAGTCCTCCAGACATGAAGTTGTTCACAGGAATCAAAACACAGTGTTTTACATGACTGAATGCTGAAAGGACAGAAAGCACAGAGCAGGCACATTCAAACAATATGATTCTATGTTTTAAGTCTATTTTCTTAGCCAGAAAAAAAAATAAATTGATATTTAAATTAGTGAAAAGAATCCCAAAGGGATGTCCTTTTTAGTTAAAGTAACCAGATGTTTCCAAAGGAAAACATCATCATATCCTCATGTTGTTGTCAGTAAAAATCTGTGGGAAAAGGAAGGTAATCAAACCTTTGTCACAGCAAGAAAAGTGCTGAAGAATTTCAGTGCTGGCAGAAACCGTGGATGTCTAACGTGGTGGGGAACTGTAAGAAACTCGGCCCCAGCAGCTAGACACAGTCCTACAAAAACACGGGTAAGAACAATTTGCCCTACTCTCAATTCCACACTTCAGACTCTTGCTCCTCTCGCCGACCACACAGAAAGCATCCCTGAACAGAAACTAAAACATCTCCTCTTCCAAGACAGAAGCGTGCTGCGCGTTCCCCTTCTGCGCCCAGCGAGGGGTAAGGAGATACCCGCAGGGGCGGGTGTCCGCAGGAGCATCCTGCTCCCCCCGTCCCGCCGAGCGGTTTGCTGCTGAGCCGCAGGGATGACATTTCCCCCGGGAAGAGTGCTGGTAAACGCCGGCTGCGCTGCTGCGGAAATACAACTTCACAACCGACACTACCGCCCAAAGGCTCCAGATGATACCCTGCAATAATCTACACGCGTTATCCCGTATTGACACATACACGAGTGTTTCTAACACAAAGGAGCCTTCATGTGCAAAGTGTAATTTTGGTCTCACGTTTCGGCACACACTTTAAGCTCATTATCTATCCAGTGCTGCACACTGAGGGAGTCATACCCTGGAACTTGAAAATCCAAATAACGCCCCATTGCCAACACAGCAATGATTCATTTCGTAATTCAACCTGGACAGCACTTCCACAGGAGGGAATATAAAAGTCTCTCCTGCCAGGAAAGCACTGCCAGGTCTTTTATAAATACTACAGAAGTTTCCCAAGCAGGTGGCCCATCAAACTCAAATAATTGATCCATGTCAGTTAGACCTGGAAGCTCGATAGTACAGCACGTCATTACAGCAGTCAACATAAGAAGAAAGTCCTTGTGGTTTCCCCTGCAGCAAGCAGTTGAAAGGAAACAGAAAAGCTCTGCTCTCTTTTCAGCTTTGCACATACTTCCCTTGAAGTCTTTAGGGGAACGGCAAATACCCCTGCAACAGGACCCTCCTCTAACACTCGCCCGCTTCTCTGAAAAACAGGAGCTTTATAATATCCTTTTTTTCTTTATTGGAAACAGTTCGAAGTGGATAACAAAAAAATATCCTTGGCAGGTTCAAGCAGTGCTGTAAAATGGCCCATTTCCTGATGTCATGCCCAATTTTAAAGGGTGACTTTCCTCATGGCCGACAACGGCACGCTGCTTTGGTGGCACTGCTGTGATGGCTGTGACAGTGGCGGTGGTGATGAAGGGCACTGATTCATAGTCACAGGTCAATTTAGCAGTTGCAGCTGAAATCACTACTGCCTCACACCCACCTGCCAGAGGGGATGGACGCGCCGACGGGGACATCTTGGTGGATGGGGTCACCACTGTTCACAGCCTGGCTCCTCCATGCCAAGGGAATTGCTCCCAGTTATGGTGGTTCTCCCCAGTCACGCATGGTCATGACTCTGGATCTCCTCCATCACTGCACTTTCTTGGGTCAACCACAGCCTGATTAAGCTGGTTATAATTTTTGCTTAAGCATCCAAGCCTTGAATTTCTAGCGCTATGGCTTCCAATGAACAAGTGACGTCACTCACTAACTATGCATTAGGACTCAGAAAAGATAAAAGTGATATCTGAATCATTGCAAGCACAGAAGAAAGCTTGATCAGCCGCAATCACTTAATGAATTATTTATTGAATTTGCACAGGAAACTTAAAGGAAATACAGCTATTAAAGCAGTAGCCCACGATCTGTACTTTGCCTGTAAGGTCTTTGAGTGCTACCTACAGCCATAGGAAACTGGGAAGTTTCCACCAAAACAGTAAGAAGGGCAAAGACTGACACTGCCTATGGTGTGTTGCTCCTTCAGTATCATGCCTGCGGCCCATGAACGGCTGCAGACTGCTCCATTAAAGAGAATTCACTATAAGCTATCATCTACAAATCGTACCTCTTTTCTTATATTAAGCAACTCTGTTCTTAGTTTTTTTCACTCATTTGGAAACTTCATCAGTGACTATCACAGAATCACAGAATGATAGTGGTTGGAAGGGACCTCTGGAGATCATCTAGTCCAACCCCCCTGCCAGAGCAGGGTCACCTACAGCAGTTGCACAGGACGGTGTCTGGGAGGGTTTTGAATGTCTCCAGAGTCGGAGACTCCACCACCTCTCTGGGCAGCCTGTGCCAGTGCTCTGCCACCCTCAAAAGAAAGACGTTCCTCCTCATGTTTAGGTAGAACTTCCTATGTTTGAGTTTGTGCCCATTACCCATTGTCCTGTCACTGGGCACCACTGAAAAAAGTGTGTTCCCATCCCCCTGGCACCCTCCCTGTAAGTATTCATAAGCATTGATAAAACCCCCCTCGGTCTTCTCTTCAACTTATAACACTTATATTATAACACTTTCACAGACGTTTATAGAAGTTGTTTCAAACCACCGCAAACCGTGCAGCGAGCTGGCCAGGGCGGATGCTGCTTGCCAGGCAGGAGGAGGAAGGTCAGAGAGACTTCTCCCTGGCAAATTTTGTGCCACCAAATATATACTGGCATATGTATTGCCTGAGATATCTAGCAATACGTAGCATTGCCTGAGATACCTAGCTGAAAATTAGCTCCACGTGTCCTGAAGTTCGCCTGGGGACTGCAGTGTGAACAAGCCCTATGGCCCCCATAGAGATCCTTCGCTGCCCCCAGCCAGATCCCCGCTGACAGGCATGGAATTTAGGCACTCCTGAAAGCAAAGGGCCAAAGAACCCTCTCTTCCCATCTCCTCATTCTCTCCACACCCAAGGACTCAGAGTGCAATCCCACAACACGGCAGGTAAATGTGGAACTCCGCCACAGACCTTTGAAAAACCTTTGGGTGTTACTGGCTTCATTCCTAAGACCCTGCAGGCCACCTCCAACGCGAGTGGATCCTACAAACCTTGGGATCTTTGCCAACTGAGAAAGATGCTGAAGACGACTTGCACATTGGACCGCTGCTATAAACAAGTTTGGGAGCTTTATTGATTTGACTTTGGGGTTTTTTTCTCCTCACCAAATTATAGGCAGTAAAGCACTCGCGATGGTGAGCTCAGACCCAACTACCGGTGCTCCCACCAGCCCACCCCAGGGCGGCCCTCAGCAGAAGTCAGGCAGAGCTCAGGGGGGCTACATCACCCTCCGGAACGCCCTGGGCTCTCTGGCACCTCAAGGGGAATTTTGGGTGCCTGTGCTCCCACCTAAACCCTCCAGCAAGATATATAACATTAGATGAAATGACATCAAGCCTTTCTTTTTCAGCTTCAACCTCCATAAAGTAGGTATAATAATACTTACTTACTTTCAAAGAGAATTGTAAGGCTTAATTAGATAATTAACATGAAAGTGCCTTTAAAAAGGCTATGTACACACAAAGCACTACTGTATTATTAGTGTAGGCAGGCATGGGGAGCTCTTAGAGAGTTTCTAGCAGGTTATTTGTTATTCTGGAAGAAGTCTTTAGCTGCATACAGCAGTAGTATAATTATTATCATCATCAGATTCACTTCCTAAAGTTATTTATGAAACACTGTATGAAAAAAAAAAGCATCAAGTTAAGTAGCACTGAGCTGAGTTTCTGTTTTGTTGCATATGCTGATTAGGAATGCTGTTAAAATGTTGCTTTGGTGTAGAGAAAATGCTGGTGCCAGAAATTGAGTTATACGTTTGTTACTAGAATCATCATTATTTAGATGAAAGTGGTAGGTATCAGTGATTTCCACGCCTTTTTGTTTTTATTTGGGTTTCTTTGCAAGGGGATTTTCTTCTGGAGTCTACTGGAATATTACAAGAACATGCAGAAACTTATGAACTTGAATTGCACTGTTGCACAGCTGACTTTGACTGTACCGCACATCCAGGAGTTTCTCTCTTCTGTGCATTGCATAAATATGGTATATATAAAAAAAGTCACTGAATTATGACCACGAGCAGGGAAAGCAGGGATTTCCATCAGGCAATAACTATGCTATTCTACCTCCATTAAAAGATACAAATTACACGTACTCCAGCTCAATGGTAGTACTTGGTATGGGAATAAGCAGGCCAAATTTACTTGCTTAAGTCATATAAATACTTCTGTAGTCCATAAAACTTCCCTCACGAGCCACATGAGGAGGATTTCATCCTACAACCCTATTTCTCTGGTTATTTTTCAACCAAATGTCATGGTAAACTATACTGTGATCAAGTTCACAGGAGTTTCATACATCTACCCTCAGCAAATGCCTCTTGACTGACTCCCATATGCAGTAAAATCAGATGTACTCTTATTGGAAATATACCTACACAGTTCAGGAATGGGCCCCGAAACATTGCATCAACTACGTTCTACAGAAGTTTAAGGACAGGCAGACTGTTGGACCCAGCGAGGCTGCTCTTCAGTAGCTAAGAATCAGGTGGAACCGAGACGCTTTTCCATTTAAAAAAAATTCTCTAGAGAGTATTTTGTACTGTCTGTACCACTATGACATAAAGAATGAAGAGGTCAATTCTTCCCATCAGCGTACAGAGGCTTTCATGTTTACTTCCTATCAGCAAGAACAAGAATTAGCTGAACAATTTATTTTCAGAGTGATGGAATAATAAAATTGCCAGGAATTGCATTCACCACCTTACAGCTTCTAATAGTCCGTATCAGTATTTTTTATTTTGAAGAAATCAATAAAGCAACATATTCCCCAAAGAGAAAATATCTATAAATCTCATTTTCAATAATAAATTTAATTTTTAAATCTGTTCATTTTGATCAGTCTCCATGACTCTGGTACAAAACTGGGCAGAAAATGTGTTTCCACCTAACTCTAATTGAGTAGAAAACCCTCCATAAAAGAACAGGAAAGAAATCTAAACAACATCAAATATTTATATCATGGGAAAACATCAAGAGATCTCTTTTGCGGCTTGCACCGTATATATTTTACATGTAAATTAAGCTGAGTGGTTCCTCTTCATAGCTTCAAGCTGCTGCTAATGCTTCATAGATTTTTCAGGCAGACAAATATTGGTGAAAAGAGTTTTATAACCTTCATACCAAAGATTTATGAGTATACGTGGAGTAGCAGTCTAATGCACTGACACGCGGCCTTGGCTCAGCCTCATTATAGAGTAATTTGTACCCCTTGTTTAATTGCTGTTGTTTGAATGTAAATCATCCTCTCCTTTCGTGCAGCTCTGCCACATTTGATGCCGGAGTGGGACACAGAAGTGCTGGAGTTTGCACGGCTTACGCTGAAGCTCCTGTTGGCTGACGCTAAAACCGTTGCAGCTTTGGAAGAAAGTTCGAACCCCCCTGTTCTGCTCTCTTTCCCAGTGCAAATTGGCACTGCTTCTTCCCGCCCTGGCTCCACTTACAAAAATAATCTGTTTGCTATTTTTAACTGCTCAGACACACGGCTGCGATTCAGCCCTTGTACTGCTCCCACTCGAACAGCCGAGTAACGCCGGTACATGCCACGAGGCGACCTGCAGTACCTCCAGCAGCCGGCAAATCTCTCGTCGGCAATTCATCGAGATTTCCGAACGGTGTGACGATAGATTAATGCTTGTGATGGAAATCGGCCAATGCAATTAGAACATGGTACTTACACTATGACATCTTCTATTAGCAAAAAAATGTATGCCAATACCGCTAGGCATTGCGAATACACCACCAGACAATTAATGCAATGGGCTGCCACTTACTGAAAACAATGGACTGCAGTATGAGCAGATGGCAAAATCCTGCATTTTCCCTACCTGCTTTCAGCCTCAAATCTCTGGCTGACTCCAAAAGCAAACTGTGTCGGTTTAAAATATATAACCAGCAACTACTGTAATTAGCACACCCATCATCCCAGTGGATATTTTCCAAGCTCATGAACTATTGAAAAGTTTAAATGGTTTTCAAAGGGAGTTAAACACATTCTTAGAGGGCAGGTCCGTAGTGGTCTAAATACAATTGCTGGCTTAGAAAGTCCTTGAGAAATACAAACTGTCAGAAACCAGGAGCATATGGCCTGGGATGGATCACTTCATCCATCCTGTCTACTACGCGGATTTCAGCATCCACTACCAGTTGAAGAAGAAATGTTTTGTACTTTATCTGGACTGGTGCAATGGTTCTTATGCATTTCATAACCCAGGACCTCCAGGAATAAGCCTGCCGTGAGCAGAGCAAGTTAGTGGGTGCTCTGTAGAGTCATACAGCAGCTGGGATTGGGGACAGCACTATACGGCCAACCCGGCACAGCTACGTCATGTGTTTGAGAAGAGGTATCTGCCTGTGAGACATCTTGCGCTGTCCTAATGGGAGAAGAGGGAGAAGACCCTTTAACTCAGACTCGTAAATCCACATCTGCTTTATGAGATGCATGCTTAAGGCTCATTAATGTGCCTAATGGCAAAGTTGCACTTAAGTGCCTAACTGAATTCGCATGGATTTATTGAAGCAACTCAATAATTTATGGAACTGAAGCCTAAAAGCGAGAGGTTCTCTTGTTTAACCTAAAGGTGTCATCTTTGGCTAGTGGCTGTAGAAGGCTTATCGTCTTTTATAGCTCAGCCACCAGGGAAGAAAAAATGACACATTCCCATTGCGTTACACCTGATAGGTGCATACAATTGCTTTCCTTACAGCTTCAACCAAGTGATGACCTTCACCTGTGTTTGATACAGATAAGTTTGTGAAAAGCTATAAATATGGAGAAAACAGTCTTTTTTAACAGCCAGCTAACACTGTCTTCAGCTGCGATTTGTTTCCCTCTTGAGGATTCGTGGTCCAGTTGCATTTCCCTGTGGTTTTCTCTGCATAAACCTCTCTCAAACACAGCCTGGGCTTGCTGGGTTTCCTCTGGAAGATGCTGCACTGGGATGGTCCATGCCATCGCTGCAGTACAACTTCAAGGAATATTTGCAGCATGTATGAATTGTACTGTGTTTGCTCCAAGATATCTTCAGAGAACAAAACGTTTCAGCAAGGATTTTTGGCAAGTCTTCGGATGAATTTTAAAAGGGGAACAGAGGAGCCTCAAAAAGCAAAAAGGAGAACCAGGCTTATTTGAATGATGGCTACAATTTCGAGACGCTACTAAAGGTGACTGCAGCCACTGGGCATTTTTCTGCAGCTCTCTTCCTCCTCACACAAATGCCAGTTATCCCTGGGCATCCACCCCAGCTTTCCCATCCCCCAATGAGCGACAAAAGCCAGGGAGGGTGACCTGACCTGTTCCCTCTCTGGCTCAATACGTGCTCTTTATGCTGTTTCACCATCACATTCATACTGCACTATCAAATTTAGGACGGTGACAATCCTGGCGTCTCCACCTGCGGGCACCTCCCAGGACGCTCAGCAGGATGGGGAGCAGGACCACGTCATGGAGACACAGGGCCTGGGGAGCTTCCCAGCCCAGACAAGGGCAGCCCCCCGCAGCACCCCCGAGCACTTCTGACCAATGCTTACAGTCAGAACATCGCCCATTTCAGATTTCTGCTGATAAAATGAAATTTGGCTGGAGGAAGCTGGAAAAAAGGCAATCCAAACAGCTATAGTTTGAGCTGCTGACCTCAGACCACTGTCGTCTTTGTAGTTTTTGGTTCTGTTTTTAGGTAGGGAAGGCTGGACAATTGCATTCAGCTACATAATACAAGACAGAAGAGAATAACAGATCCCAGCTCAGCTGGATCCTCAGTTTGGGGTTCAGTAGGGCTACACTGATTTGCACCCAGTGAAGATCAAACCCATGGTTTTCTTGCCTACTAGAACTCAAACCATTAAAGAAGCAAATCGCCTTTTATCGTAATAGCCTCATTATAACTATACAAATTACTTTTAAATGGAATATGTATTTACCGTGGAACGTATCTATACACACTCAGAAAGCTATTATGTATGAAAATGTATTTGAAACTCTTTGGACTACAATTATTTCTTTAGCTCTATCTCTTAAAAATGAACAATACGTTTGCAGGATACATTTTATGTTAAAAGCAGGGTCAGTGGTGGGAACAGTGTGCTTTGCTTCTGACTAAGAGTAAGCAGCAGGGATTGCACCTGATCTGTCCCCGGAGAGTAAATCTGATGGTTAAATCCTGCAGATGGGAAGAGCAAAAAAAAATCACCCAATTTCATATCACCTGTAATGATGGCTCTCCTAAAACTTCCCAGTTAACTAGTATATCCAACTTGCCCTATGTTGTCCTACATTTGGTGTAGGCAGTGCCTTAGGATGAGTGCAAAATCACAAGTTATTCTTTGTAGGGTCTCAAGGACAATATATGGGAAGGTGACCGCAGACAGCTTTATCCTGCACCATGCTTTTCCAATACCAATTACGTGTACTGAGCAGCCGGAGCACATGCAAGATCCAACACAAGAGGCAGGTGGATGTGCAATAGCAGCAGGGTGAAGAAGTAAGGGGAGCAAAAGAAAATCTTATTCCACGTGAGTCAGAGGTCCTGGAGGAATTGCATGCTCAGAAATGCCAAGAGAGGATAGGCAATGACAGCCTTTTTTCTTGGTTTTCCCATCAGGCTGTTGCTTCCCTGAAGAACAGCTTTGCAGAGTGCCACATTTGCCTCAAACCTCAACTTCGCCCTAAGAAACTCCCCCTTCACCCTGCCAGAATAGCAATTTTATTGACATCGCTATTGTCGCATGGGGGAGGTCAGTAAATGAGAGCAGTCTGGAGAATAATCCTGTCTTTTCCCCCCTCTGGTTTGGTCATAATCTTTTAAAGGAACAAAATGCCCATCAGCCTTGCAGCTAGAGGACTAACAGCATTCACTTCAACACCACCTCTTTCCTTGTGCGCTTGGTCAAGTGGAAAAGGAGAGGAAAATCCCGTATGAGAATCACCCCAAACTGCCACCATCTCAAATTTAATGTGGGAAGGGCTGGGAGAAATTATGCGGGAATTTTTAAATTTTTAACTATGTATGTTACCTTCCCTTCCCAAATCCCTGTGTTCCCTCTATGGTCTAAGCATCCATGCAAAGAAGAGCTAGAAGGAAGGACTGAAGGCTGGTACTCCAGGAAAATGCTTCACCCTCTTCTTTCTAGCATTGGCATTATCCCTTCAGCAGCATTTCCACCACCGGGTACGTCATCCCGAGTACAATCAATGCTTAAAACATTTGGAAACAGCACTGTCACAGCCCATGAAATGTACAGGATTTAATGTCTGCAGAAGCACAAAAGCACTGTCTCCAGAGCACTTAACATATTGACAAGCCGTGTGAAAAGGGAACGTTTTTCTCCAAGTTGCCAGTTATTTTGGTTCCTCCGAGGAAAGCATCTCTATCGCAGTATCACACGCAGACGGGGCCCCTTGCTGCCTCTGTAGCCC
Source organism: Anarhynchus alexandrinus (assembly GCA_008711295.1). Classification (NCBI taxonomy): domain Eukaryota; kingdom Metazoa; phylum Chordata; class Aves; order Charadriiformes; family Charadriidae; genus Anarhynchus; species Anarhynchus alexandrinus. The sequence goes on along the minus strand of VUYV01000010.1, from coordinate 7,702,542 downwards.
CGGATGCTGCAAGTCCTCGGTCCTCTTGGCATTGTATACCAAACTAATCATACCAATTAATCTAAACTGTGTAGGGATTTAAATTGCAGGCAGGGAAGTCTGTTAAATGCATCAGAACATTTTCCAAGGAAGGGTCTATACACGGCAAAGGACTTCACTTCCAAGCTTTTGTTTTAATAATTTGAAAATGGCAAAACCAATCATGCAACCAAGTGACGCTCTCCTTAATTAAGGAAGTCAATTCAGAATCAATAAAAGGGCAATTAATCTGTGGATGTCACTGGCTCTGAATTATGCTCATAGCCCCAAAGAGGTGACCCTGTGACCCTCAACACTTCTCCCAGGGTCTGAAGGTTTTCACACACTGATCTATTATTTTATGACAGACACGCTGTTAGAAAATACACCAGTAACTGTCACGAAACAGCGAGGCAGAATTGAACTGAAAAGTCTATGTCTTTTGCAAAACAATTGTAGTTAAACTTGTTCTTGCTTTGGATCCTCTTAAAGGCACGAAAGCTCATTGAAAGGAAAAAGAAGATTCAGTGGAGGAGCGCGTGTCCTCTCCCGGGGACTGAGGACCCAGCTGGTCATCCAGGGCCAGAGCTGGAACTAAAAATACCCCGTGATTTCTCTATTTCCCGACCCCAGACACTCCCAGCTGCTTTGCCCCCGCCGGCGCTGCAGCCCGGCGCAGGCAGCAGGAGAGGCACCGGCGCTGCCATGCGCCGCAGGACCGGCACCACCGGGCAGAGCGTTCCCCCGTGGGAAGGACCACCGCGCAGCGCGAGTTGGCGTCGCTTTGAGCGGCCTTCTCTTCCTGAGGGTTTTCCGACAGGTCTTTGGCAGGTTTTGGAGAGGAGAAGCACACAATTTAGCACAGTCCTGCTGTCCAAGAGAGCCTCTTCCTCTCCGTTCTCGGTGGAAATGGGGCAGTGCAGGTTTTTCAAGAGGAAAAAAGGAGAGTACGAAGCGGTATAGATCTCTTGGCTCACTCCCTCTCGCGCACCTGGGCACAGATCACTGTGGCACACGCAGATTTATGTTATCGGTGATACACACAGGTTGGCACAAGAAGAAATTACTTGGCTTGTTTAGGGCCAGAGTTTAGCAGCTTGCGAGACATCCTGGTGCTACAGAAGGTAAATGCAATGAAATTCAACAGAAGAGAGGAGCCGGTTTTGTGGAGCGACTCCCTCCTCAAAAGACAATCCCTCCGACTTCACTGGCACTTCATTGCTTATGGAACATGGGGCTACCAGAGCATGGTAAAATATCACACTCTGAACCCTTGTAAAAGTATTATATTAAAGAATATGTAAAAGCCAGATCCAGGGTAAGCAGAGGTGCAACTAAGCTGCCATCCAGGGGTGACTTAAGAAGCTTATCTGCATTATTCTGTACCACTCTGCACTGACAACTTCAACAGTCACTCTGAAAAACATCTTATTTCCTCCACCGTGTCCCATGCACCTGCAGCTCATACCACATCCACCAGAGCCTTCATTACAGGTGCTTCCTCCTCGCCCATACCCCGGGAAACACAGCCGTGAGTGATGCAGCCCCATATCTGAGAACTCCGACTCGATCTGTCTCTTCATTTCTATTCTTTTGCAGGTTCAGGACTACAGCTCGTCTTTTGGTGCCTCCCTTTGCTCCTTCCTTATTACCAATCCCCTGCCTCATGAATTTTGAGTTAGACATTTCACCTCCTCTGGCAGGAGTTCTCCGGTGTGAGATGACTAACAGACATCAAATTGTTAGTCTTATGTTCTCTTTAAAATGTGCTCAGAGCGAATGCTAATAGCGGCACATCTCAAAAGACTCCTACCAGCGTTTGTCTTGATCTTTCATTACCCATCTGTCAAAACCCAGGTGACAGTTGCGAGTTTAAACCAAAGTTCAGAGGCACCTGTTAGTTTCAAAAAACTTTTGCCTCTAAGGCCTACATTTTAAGAAGCTGGGGGTGCTTGCCAAGTCCCACCGTTTGAACTGCTGGCAGGAGACAAAGTACGTGGGCATCGTACACGGTGAGAAGAGCTGGGCAATCTTCCATTCAACAGACACTTGGGGGCAAATAAATTGCAGCCCCTGGGGCAGAGCATCCAACAAGTTTACTCTGTACCTCCTTGAAATGGCTCACATGGATTCAATTTGCCAAACCAGGCGAAGTAATATGACAAAAATAAACCACAAAAGAAAAGAGTGGCACCGGCTAAACAGCTGGCGTCACCAAACGTCAGGGAGTTGCCTGTTTCGAGATGCTGGAGATCATTAACCGGTGCTAATCTGATCGGAGAGGGAGCTACAGCCACTCACCTCTGCTCCTGGAGCTCAAGCCACAGCACGGAGCTGAAAACGGAGGTCGCAGTTTGGCGTGAGGGAGGATCATGGAGACAGATAACCCACAGAAATCTCCCAAATCCCCTGCAGAAACTCCCTCTTCTCTACTGGAGTCCCAGCCCTTTGGATCTGACCTATGGTTTCAGGTTTTGACGAATGAATTAGGCTTTCCAGACTGCTTTGAATAGAAATCAAGCTGAATAGAAAATTCAGAACCACGTAAGAAAACCCTCCTCAAAGGTCTGGCAGACTTTGGTGGAAAAGCGACCTTTGTTCAACCAACCGGCAACTGTCAATCGTGAAATCATCAGCCACGGCCCAAAACTAAGTTTATTTTGCCAACTGTTTGTATTTCCTGCTGTAGGCTGTTACTCCCATACATTTCCAACAGTGGCAGCACATTTTCTACTTTTTTGAATGGTTTATTTTAATTTGAATGTCACACATCTATTGAAAAGCATGTGGAAACAGACTACTGGCTACATCTTCCTGGTGATTTCTGGATACCGATGAATGCCAGTGCATGCCACAGTGTGTCCTTCACAAAGGACAAAGTTGGACTGATGCTTTACCACACACCCTAAAAGTTCGGTGGACTAGACGCAACTTACTTTTTCTTATAAGCTTAATTTTTACATCAAAATCTTGGCTTTGGATTTCTATTTCTGTTTTCCTGTTTTGCAGAAAACTTCTACCTATACCAAACTAAATAATTCGTGGTCATCACATCCCAGCTGTATGTTGAAACGGGTCCGGAAAGTAGTTTGCAACACAGCCAAACAGTACGTTCCCGTGCAGAAATCATTTTGCAGCTCCATTATTTGCAATCAACTCGCAATGCTATGCTTCCAGGGTTGATTTTGATACCCTGAATAGAAATGCTGTTTCCACTTCTCCGTCTTGTTACAAGAGCCTCGGCAGCTCAGCGTGCGCCTTGTTACTGATCCTGTGGCTTCATTCATAGCACCTGGAGGTCACAGCGGAGATGAAGCTGCCAACCTCACCGAGGTGCGCGTATCTATGTCTGGATCAACCCTTCCTCGGTTTAACCTTCATCTTGTCTGCACACTCCAATCGGATTTAAAAAACAACCTGGAAGTTTGTTCAAAGCAACGGGAAGCATACAAAAAAAAGCCCATGCATCTTAAAGGTGCCACTGCATCTACGCAACAGGTCCCGGGGGAATCTGACTCGCTTTTTGTGCCAGTCTCTGAAATTAGACCTAATAAATCAAGATAAGGCTATAAGCCAAGCAATGCATCTTTTTCAGCGGATGGCAGAATCCAAATGCAATAATTCGCTCTGATTATGGTGTTTGATTACTGAGTGTTAGAAAAGGCTCAAACAGAATGTAACTTTTAATTATGCCATTTTATGGCAGTTCATTGCAAAGCCAGAAGCTATTTCAGGGCCGTGCAAATGTTTGCCTCATTCCTGATAAAGCCTGAAATATGTCTTGGTGCCTTCCATAGCCTCTGGGCATAGTCTGTATTCATTCTTGCAGATCTCACTGTTGATTTGCTATATTTTGCTACTGCTACCCTGGCAACCCTATGAAACACAAAGAGCTTATTTCTGTGCCTCTCTTTTATATGAAAAAAAAAAAAAGTATTTAGATACTTCTAAATAAACAACACCTGCTATCTAATGAAAATCCATGCAAGAGTGTAATATGGTTGTCATTATGCAAATTACGGTTGACCAAGAGTTGCAAATAAATGCACCCCAGAAGCACTGCATTCCCTCTGCATATATTACACTGAGCACAACTGCGTATTTCTCTCTGGGAAATCCTAGACATAAATATGGCGGCCTAAGGCTGAAGGAATAAGGTGGGATTTGCATATACTACAGCTATTTGAATACGCCTTATGTGTGTAATTGAGGACAGAAATACTCCCAGTTGATTTTTTTTTTTTACTTAAATATCTCAAAGATTAATTGATTCATTTACACAAACCTTTCAAGCCACCCCAGCAGGCAGAAATGTCCACTTGTGAAGTTCAGGCAAACTAAGAGCAACTCACCTTTCACTATCTCACATTTCCTGCTAATAAAAAAAAAAACCAAAACCAAAACCCAAAAAACTTAGCAGCATCTATCACTGAAGTGAAGCAAAATCATGAAGAACCCAAGAAATCTCATGTTTGGATTAATACGAAAGCCTGCGTTCCTCTGGGTGTAACAAGAGTACTGTGGTCCTCTGAAGTTAAAGTCAGTTCCCTATTTCCTTACTGGTTGCTTCTCCCCCCACCCAGCACCAGTCCATGGCGAATGCTGGTGGGGGCAAGAGTGGGGAAAGGGGAGGGAAATGCAGGTTGTAGCAGATCCTCCTGAGTTTGCATTGTCTCTCCATACGTAAAAAGTCAGAAAAGCCACAGAGATGGATGCTATAGTTATTGTCAGCGGCAGAAACGAAGGAGAGAAGATACATTCAAGAGATGCTGCACAGACAAGCAGAAGCATTTCACAAAACCTCGGAGATGGGGGAGGAGTGAGAAGCGACACCACCGTTGTGAGTCTGCGGGACACGGGGTGGCGGTGGAGCTGTCAACATTAACGGCAAGAGGAGGATGGGAGGATTTTGAAGGACAGATAAAGAGTTCAATGTTTGAGCTGTTGGGCTTCAGTTGTCAACAGGACATCCAGAATCTGCCAAAGAAAAGGGAGTGGAAAGACAGAAATCTATGAATCATCAGCCCTGGATGGCAATTAAAACCTCCACGCCATGAGCTGCTCTGTCAGCAAGCCCCTCTCCTGCAGCATGGGTGGAAGCTGCTCAACGCTTGGCATTTTCTACCCAATTTCCTAGAGGAATTCATGCAGTCCATTGCTCATGTCCACCTTCTAATTATGCTTAAGGGGAAATTAAGCATATATAGGTCAGAGGCTTGCCTGGGTTGTCCCAATAAGCCAACCTTGCCTCCAGGCTTCAGTCCACCAGAGACCAGTTGCCAAAAGACAGATACATACTTCAGAAGCAGTTCTTAGACAGTCACTCCTTGCATGGTAATTAGAAAGAGCCAGTTGATAAGGCTCATGGTTAAATTAGCCAGCCTGCCTCTGAGGCTTGCTGGGGCAGCTCTCCTCCCAGAGCAGTCTGAAGCTTATCACTTTCTTTAGCGTTGATTTGTCAGGACAACACTATGTTATTATCATTTCCAGCATCTGCTTTGACCATTTTCTTGCCTTCTCGTCTCAGAACGGCCGTGGACTCATGACACTTCGACACTCACGTCAAACAGGAAAAAAGCAAGATGGGGTGTGTGTGTATAGATATATGCCTAATTTCTCATCTGACACTGAGATGCTTCATGTGATCACTCCCACACAGCTTCCTAGACACAAACCACGTCTAGCCAGACCGACCCCCTCCTCACGTTCAGTCTGCCCACACAGCTTCATCCAAAGTCAACGTATTTATTTGCAGGTTTTTGAAGCAGATGTTGTCCCCACCTCTCTACCTTTCTGACTGCCAGAAGCCCTGAGGCAACCACCGTCTACTGCCCATACCAAGCTCCGAATCTGCTTGTGCCTTATGTTTTCTGGGGCCACTGCAATACAGCAGAACCACGCGTCGTCTTTATCAGGGCTGCCAGAGAATACATTGCTTTGGGCTGGTGTTGCATTGCACAGCAGGGTCAGGAGAAGAAACCCACAGTGCCCTGAATCGAACGTCTAGTCACCATTTCAGCAATTGCAGGATCTTTATTTCAATGTATGATTCGCCCTTACATCTTAAGGGATTCTTGGGCAATTTCACATATCTCTAATACCAATTTTTTTTAAAGATATAAATATGAACATTTTCTCCTCGGAGGCTGTGAATGGAAATGTGGATCAAGCACCACTAATGCAGTCATAAATTAGGCATTTATGTCCCCTCCCACTAGGCAAATAGCACTACCCTAAGGTATAACGGAATGCGCAGTCCAAATCCCTACACCTGGCATCCGTGATGCTCTCACCCCCAGGAAAGTCCCCCTGCCCCATTCTCCAGCTCCCAGGGGAGAAGGCTACACCCAGTTCCCACCATAATTGCCCTGTGTAGGCTCAAATGAGCAGCCTGACCTGGACTGGGATGGGCGTACTGCGTCTCTGAAATATCTTTGTACCTGCCAAGGTGATACAGACTCTGAGAAAGACCTCCAGAAGGACACCAGCAGGAGAAACAGTACACAGGGCTTCCAAAATCCTTGAGAAATCCCCAGTGCTAAGCTTTTCTCCATAAATTTTCACTGTAATTACTTCACAACCACACTTGTCCCACATAAGCTGGGCTTGAGAAGGAGCTCAGGCTGCATCAAGCTTTCCTGCTTGTGAAAGTGTCACCCTCCCGCTGGCAGTCATAAGAAATGGGCCATCTTCCCTCCCCAGCCCTTGCATTTTTCCCAGGGAAAGGAATGCCCCTGGGGCAGCGCTGGTTGTGTTTTTCACACTATTTCTCTTTGGGTTCTCAGAAACATCTTCCTACAGCCTGGTCAAGGAACTCCTGCAGGGAGAACTGCATCTGAACTAGTACATCAAGTCAAGTCAGCTCCTCCGAAGCACAAAACCAGCACACAGCCCCCCGACACACAACGGTGGGTCGTGGGTACAGATTTTAGATGGATGTCAGAATTCAAAGCAATGCTTAATGGCATTTATTGTTCAGAAACAAGCCTGTCTTATTATTATTTTTAGTACACTTCTCAGACTTGTCATTATGTACTTCTGATTTTCAGCATTAATGCCAGGCAACTGTGTTACCTTTATTCTTCCCTGCAGGATTACGTGAGAATATTCTTTAGAGAGAATATCACACTGGGCTAAGGTTAAAAAACAATCAAGACATGTAGCAAGCTCCAAGGTGCCTTCCCGTATCTCTGAAATATAAATGATTCCCTGGCATAAAAGATTCTGAAATACATAGCTATAAAGTCAAAGCTTTGCTAAGCAAATAACAAATACAAGAGGAAACTCTCCTTCCAAAGGCTCTGAATCACGCCGACAGCTCCAGTATGCGTGAAGCTAAAATATCTCCAAAAAAGCCGAAAGCTGTCAACGGAAGGTAGCAAAGCACTGGCCGGTTCCGAGACTTTGATTATAATTCACACAGAAATACACGCTGGGGGGATGGACCTACAGCTTAGAAAGAGCGCAGCATGTGTTTCTTGGAGACTTTTATGCCCTATGTTAAAGACTGAGGGTCTTGCACTCTTCTGCCAACGACACTCGGTAACTAACTGGTAGCAGCGAAATACTAACTGGTACCAGAATATCAAACGGTTTGGGAATTTCCTCCTGTCTCCTGAGAGGAAATACCACTACTGGACATAATCAAACAAAACACACAATCCCATTTTGCTTTAAAAAATTCTGTAGATTAACAACCGAGGAATAAAGTCAACATACATTGAAGAAATTACTTAAGTTGGATGCTGTCTATACTTATGAAATCAATACTTGTGTTTTGGGACTCCAAATGAGACCATGAGACTCATTTTTTCTTTGACAAAAACATTTTTCTTTTGCCAAAAATACAAAAAAAAAAATGATTTTTAAAAGCCCAGCTGGGCAAACCATCTCCTAAAGATTCAACAAAGCTTCTCCCACTGTCATGTCAGCCTACCTAAATGTAACAGGTATTGAAGATTAGTCTTCCAAATACACCTCCAGCCATGGATAATACACCTTAATTTGTATTTCCCTGTTTAGAAGTGGATTCTTTCATCCACAAACAAGACCCACAGTGAGCAGTTACTAGACCAGTGGATAACTTCAGCGCCTGTGCCCCAAGGAAGCACATTTCCCTGTTTGCTGTAGAGGAAAAATAGGGAGCACAAAAAAATACTCCAGCATGTGATAGTATAAAAACCCCAAGAGTTTGAAAAGGAGCCTGCAAGACCACCAGCGGGACAAGGCTCGAGTTCTTCTCAGGCAAGGGCAGCCATGGTTCTCCCCATCTCAGCTGCACCTCTGCCCAAAGCTGCAGGAAGAAGTCCCTCAGTCGAGTTTGCTGTCCCTGGGCTACCAGTCTGCAACCATGGAGTTTCCACAATTTCTGGGGGTATGAACAGCCAGCTGGTAGGTGGGGATGCAGCAGAGCAGAAGCAGGCACACGGGGTTCTCTGTGTCCACCCAGAAGTATAAAGTTTTTGAGCTGCCCCAGTCACAAGCAGCGATGTGCACGCAGCAGGCACACAGCCAGCGGTGGCACCGGGGAAACCCACTGAGAAACAGCAATATTGATGCAACGGGCCGTGGTCCAGGCAAGAATCACTGGCACACGGGACGTGTAAATACACTTCCACACCTTCTCTAAACCACAGCCTCCACTAGTTTAACTGGTGTCACTGCAGTCGTCTTTTTTTCTTGTACTTTCTTCTTTTTTCCCTGGGCATATAAACCTTCTTGAATGTGAAACACTTGCCAGGAGACATAAAGGAATAATGTCAGAGACCTGACATATCGCATGAAAGACAATGAGCCAGACTTTTCCTAAATTCTGAAACACAGCCTACAAGGTATGTCCAACAATATTTCTTCTTATTCCAGACTCCAGAAGGAGCTATTGAATTTTTTATCACAGTGAATTTAACTTTTTTTTTTAAGAGACTGAGAATACAGAGTTATATATTGAGTAATTCAAGCTAAAGGTGTATAGTTGTATCTCCGCTAAAGGCATATATATAAGATTATGCAGATCATTAGCCAGCTAACGTCAAGCCCTGTAACATGCTACACGCTGAAATACCCAGTAGTCTGTTCTACAAAAGAAGTCCCAGCCAGTAGCGATCAACCTGATTTGCCAGACAAAACCCTACAAAATTTCCAAAGACAGCGCAGACCACAGGACTGTATTTAAAACTCCTGACAAAAGCCTTGTTTTTACTGCTTACTTTCTGTAATCCCCTATAAGTGCATATGAACTGCCGGAGGTCCACGAGCAAACGCCTGAAAGGCACTTTCAACACCAAGCGCAGAAACATGGCACGCTGTCCGTTCACATCCCGTGGGTACCCATTTATCAAACCCAGGATAAAGATCTGGCAAGTTTCGTATTAGACGTGCCAGAATGAAGTAAGTAATATCCTGAATGCACATGCAAGTGCTCCAGTGCAAAGCAAGTCAAAAAAAAAAAAAAAAAAAAAGAAAAAGAAAAAGAAGAAAGGCTGTCTGCAGGACAAGCCCTTATTATCATGTGCAGCCTGAAAAGAATGAGTAAGAACAAGTAGGCACCAGCATCATTTGTCACCGGCAGGTCTAGTAGCTCTTGGTTATGTTGCAGAGAAACTCTAAATACAAGTTTGCTTTCCTATCTCCTATTTATGACAAAGACCGAGCTTTGGGAAGCAAAGATGAAAATACCCTTTAAAAGTACGATCCCAGTCCCGCAGAGTGCTGACGCACCGGAGCACTGAGGCACTTCAGGTTTCCCTGGTGTCATTCAGGCACCCAAACTGCGAGTGAAAGCCACCAAAAATCTTCAGAATGCAAGAAGAGCTTTCTCTAAACAAGTAATCTTACCGTAGATGGATCTTTTCGATTCAATTTCCAAGCAAAGCAATGTCTTGTGATTTAGTCCCACTAAACCTTAACAAAACAGCACGAGGAGCGCATCTTTATCTCAACTGTTGATACAGTCTATCAATATTAAAATAATCTGGCATGGACTGGCTTGCTAATAAGCCAGCTTTTCAGAGATAGTGCAAAACAAAACTGTCTTAAATGTGTGATTTGTGGAGGATATAAAACATAAAACCTATGCAGAAAAAAATGCTGTCATTGGCACAGCAAGATTAAAAAAAACAATTACAAGGCTGAGTACATTAAATTAAACTTGGTGCAGTCACTCCTGACAGAAATCCTACTGTTGGTAATTGTGCATATTTGGACGTGTAATTGTTAAAAATATCACACTGCAAGGGTTTGATGCAGCTGAGATTCCGCTCCTGAAAAGCCATACAAAATTCCCAATAGGAATCTCAGGTTTTGTTTTAACGGGAGCTCCTGTAGTATTTGATTCTTTGCTGCTTGCTCTTTTCCTGTTTATTGCCTCGGGATCAAAGATTCATTTTGTAGTGAAAATAAATTCCAAATCATCGTTTGCACGCTCCTTTACCACGAGAGACGTAAGGGAGAGGGCCAGAGTGCTTGAATCCCACTCATATCCCCCAATTCCTGCTGCTCTAGGGATTCCAGAGCAGCTCACCGGCACTTACATATTCTTGTCTTGGAGCGTGATCTGCAAATACCTTAATGGATCTACCGACATCTTACCCAGCCAATGCCATGTTCACAAGTTCCTGCTTGAGACACAAACCTATTGGTGTTGCCATTTCCCAGAGCAAACCTCCTGTCCAAACCACGCCGGTGCCTGGCACAGCAAGTGCTTTGGGAAGTCCCATTTTCTCTCGGGGAAAATGCAGTTTAGTAACGGAGTTTTCTACTACACCACCAGCACGGCTTCTGTTTTACGTCTGCCATGTCCAAAGACCCCTGAGGAACCCGAGCACCCAATTTCTAGGCAGGAAAAAGCGGCACCCTGGGTGAGTTCGAAAAATCGTATCCTAATCTGTACATCTGAATTGCATCATCGTAGGTCCCTTTATTCTCCCTTCAAGCACAGGCTTTTGCTTCTGAGCTTCTCGAGATCAGCAGAGACAGATGTTGGCAGAGGAACGCAACACAGCGGTTCAGGCAGCACTCTGTCTGCACTACGCTGGTGTCACCATTGATCACAACTCAGTCCAAAACCTTTTATACAGAAAAATGAAAGCACACAGGAAGTTTTCTTGAACTCAGGGATTTAACGTGTCTTGCCCAGTTAAGACTTGGGCTTGTGTATGCTGTTGAACCAGGACATGGCTTGCCACTTTCAAAGTTGTAGGTTGGAAGGAAGAAACTAGTCATCAATACACATCTATGGTATACCAGGAAAAAGTCACTCTCCTTGCTCAGGACCTTCACAAAACAGTTTTGCCAGACTCCAACACACACCAGCTAGTCAGGCACGCGAATCCTGGCTGGTGGGATCTCCTGTAACAACTCTCCTGTTCCTCCTAAACAGACTGTGAACATTTTTAATCATTGTTCTTAAAAAAGCACATTCCTTAGTGAGCATTTGAAAAGTTCCACATTTATGAAACTTCAAAAACACTGTCCAGGAAAACTTACCACTTCTCATCTAACTTTAGCTGCTTGACCTTTTCGGTGTCTGCCGATGTGAGATGCTCCCCGCACAACACTGCCCACTTGGCTTATCTTGGACTAAAAACCTTCACAAAGCTAACAAACCTTTTGCCACAGCCCCCACGTGGCCCTCGCGGATGCCTCGCTCTTGTCATCCTGCCCTGCTCTGATGAAGTTGGGATTCAGCAGATAGGTCACACCACCCAACACGGCCCTCAGCCCAACAAGCCCTCAACACATCTGCCCCCCGTCCTGAGAATCAGGATGGGAAGGTGTAACCACAACTCTGCTCCACAACACAAAACCTCCACCCGTGTAAACATTCCCAAGTATGACAGGAACGCAAAAAAACATTATTTAAGGTTGCCAATTTGTTTTCCATTACACATGAGGCGCCTCCCCCCTTTCTGGAAGGCGCGTTGAAGCGCGGGGCTCGCCGAGGCTGGGCCACCGCGCCGGGCTGCTCGGCAGCCTGCTCTCTTGTGGCCTCATTAGCCGAGCTCTCGCAAGCGAAGCAGCCGAGCGGCGTCCCAGATTTTCACGCACCAACTCTGACATTTATAAAGTATTTTCACAGTCGTGACAAGATCAAAAACTCAGCATTCTTTCAAATCTCATAATAACTCTCAAACACCCCCAGCACAAGGCTGGAAAAAAAAACCCAACCAACCCACAACTGAAAATGATAAAGCTCTTATTAGATAAAACTGGAGGAATTGTGGGATTCCCCCCCACCCTCCATCTCACTCCAGGCTTCATTTGATTTCTGCGACGTACTTTGCTCTTAGAAAACACTAATCACATTACCTCCTGGACAGGCCTCATTTGCAATCACTGCAGTCCTTCCCATCAGCTCTTCCGCCAGCAAGTTAGTCGCTCGTGGCTCTCGCTTCATTTTGGGCTCTCAACCATCTACTGCTGTGATTATATTTAAATGTCAATGCGAGACAACTCCACTTTGCATGTTAGAGCATCATCCTCCAGCCAAGCTTGAACAGAAGTTGTGTTAGGGCTTGTAGTCTAAATTATTTGTTCTGAGTTGTATAAAGGGACTGTTTTGTTTTATGGATTTTGCCATAAAAGCTATTGATCAAAACAATGTTTTTCGTGTGCTTGCACTTAAGAATTGCTAAAAGTGACGGGGGCGGAGGGGAGAGGGAAAGGTTGAGAACGCAGTAGAAAGGAGTCTCCTTTGGTCACAGCAAATCATAGATCAGATACCAGTATAGAAAGACACATCAGTTGTTGCGTATTCATATATGCAGAATTTTTAGCTGGTCTTCATTCATAATATCTCCTAAGTCATTATGTCTTTTATACTACGGTGCTCTCCCTTCCTTGCAACAGTACATTCCTGCCATCTGTGGTGATTTTGGACTCTCCTTGCTGCCTCATGTCAGGGGATGGACCTCTAGGTGATACCACTGAGCCCCCAGCATTAGTAATAATTGAGGGCACCTTGTACTCTCATAACTTTATTAATCCAGAAGGAGAGCACTGAGTTTAATCTACTTTTTCTCTGACTTCACAGCCAAGAGCTCAGCCAGTATGTGTGTTTCAAGAAAAGCGGGTTGTACAGTGAAGGCTGCAGTTGTGCTTGACCAAGCAAAGCCATTACCATCTCAACTAACAACATGAGGCACGTGGAGCAGAAGATGGTGGAGGAGGTGCTGAAGAGAAAGTAACCGCTTCCCTGGGAAAGCCTCTTCCTAATTTTCCAGTGTTAAAAACTATGTAATTCTCTAGAAATTGAATATTTCTATCCCTTTCAATTTTCTTGGTTGATATACAAGTATTAAGTCTTTGCTTTTGCAGCCCTAGATGTTCTTCTAATCTGTACTCATAGCCAGCTTTTCTTAAATCTGGATACATTTATGCCCAAGTAACGTGCTACAGTTTATCTATTTGCAATATTGGGGGTAAAAAAGACAGTTGAATACTTGAGACAGGCTCAGTTTCTTCTGTCATCTCGTAATATCTCTATTGACAGCTCCTACCTAGAGTAGGCATGACAGAGTCCCTGAACTACACATGAATCAAAGCAAAATAATAACAGGCGCATACACACGGACAAAAGGAGTGATGAATTTTCTGGGTTAGAAGCTATACAGTTTTGTTACTTATTTCTCTAAGGACTTTGTTTTTATTTTCCCTTTGTTGATTCACGGCCCTTTACTTATTTTTTTTTCCCACTTGTTTATTCCAAACATAAAACAGCTATTAAATTCAAGCTGTTCAAAAAATATACTATTGAGAACATTTCAACTATAAACAATACTTGCAGATTTACTCTATGAAAACCGTAACTCAGAGGCAAAGAATGACTCTTCAACACAATGAAATCACAGGAAAAATAGGCAGGAAACAATTTAAAAAAACAATAAACCACACACCACCATTCCAGACCTGCTTAATAGCATTCCAGGGCTTTATAAAAAGTAATGATCATCAACCATGAGAGCAGACTTTTAATTAGCAAACTGATGTATTCTATAGAAGGGAGAATCACGTTACATTGTTTTCAGTCTCAGGTGTGTTTGTACGACTTACTAAAACGAAATCTTTCATTCAGCCTAAGCTGGGCCACTGTATGCCACATAAAGTACAGGCTCTTGTTTACATAGCTAAATTGTGATTAATGTGCACCATATGGAAGCAGGGGCCGGTCCCAGCGAGCAGTTGTGTCTGTACAGAAACTCGTAATGGGTTTGTCAAACGGGCAACCTGGCGCCTGCTAGGGAACGGCAAAAGGGATTAACACAGAATATCCCACCGACGGGTTAGTGCCTTTTAAAATAGCAACACTGGCAATCAGAATAAATACAAAATAAAACTTTAACTAGGCAAAATAATTCTGCAAGCGGCGCTTCCAAATACGGCGGACAATCAGGACAGGTACTCAGGACACGGGGATTATGTGTGGGGTTTTCATTAATAGAAAGAACACAAGCGATGTTTCACCTTGCAAAGCGCATAATGAACCTGGAAGATTAAGCGAGCGCGTTAATCGGAATCAGAAATGCACAGGAACGTATAATGAACATATTGCTCAGGCAGCTCCTGGCGTGGCGCAGAATGCCCGTGAGCAGATCACCGGGCGGTGTAACCCAGCAGAGCTCCAGGCAGCCACGGTAACACACGGCAGCCGAAAATACCCTCCCTTCTGCCCCAAATTAGAGCAGCTTCCATGTTAACACAGTCTTACTGTATGCCTTGCCATATAGTTGGTGTGGTTAACAGGAAAGGGCAGTTAAAGGTATTCCTGAACACAGTAATGTCATTTAACCAATACTGTCTGGATTCTTAGTAGTCTTTGTGCTTTTGCTCCATTTTCGACAATGTTGGCCCTGATGCTGGAGCAGATGCATATTTCTGGACTCCTGCTAAGTCTCACTAATTTGAAATAAATGACGTATAAGCGTGATTGAAACAGCAGAGCCATAGACCATAACAATCTTTACCTACGGTGTGTATCACAGAGAGGAGACCAACTCCAGTCTAATAGCTCAAAAAGATATTTTATTTTTTTTTAATTAGAGTTGTTAGACAGAGACCTTGGAGTCATCACTTGCCAGAAAAATGGACAAATGTCCTGCCTAGCATCACCACACAGGTCTTCCCAGTCACCCTTCTATACAATACAGTCACAGGTTGCAGTTGCTGACTTCAAGTCTCAACTATCCTACTGGTTTATATGCTTAAAGCAACTATTTTTGGTGGGGTGTTTGTGGTTTGGTGGCGGGTATTTTTGTTATTTTTTTAATAAGGTAGGTACAATAAAAGAAAAGGACAAAGAACTAAATATTAAATAACTTAAGTTTTCTAGCATTTCACAAGCAAAAATCATAAGTGTGTTAATCCCAAAAGAAGGGGGAAGTCCATGGCTTGCAGTCCTGAAAAGTTCATACGGTTTGTAAGAGTCCTGCCCCACCGGCTGTAACTGAACTGTCCTGAGTTGGGCCAAATTTGACTTTTTGTAAAACTATGAAAGTTTTGACTTTCCTGTCTCTTCTATAGCGCTAATCGGAGGTGCAGAGCTGCTAAAAGCTGGATCAAAACTACAGCCACTATATGTGATACGAGATCACTCAGCTTTTGGAGCTTAAAAGCCTACTTGACCTGTGACTGAACAGCCACTTGTCCTGCAGAGCATTCAATTTCTGCCAAACTTTGCCAGTTGAAAGGGTGTTACAAACAAATGCACCATTAACAGTTTACTCATACAACACTTAAAAAAACCACCCCAAAACCACCAAGAACGAGAAGCAAGCTCTAACAAATATGCTCAAACAGCTGAAATCAATCTTGAATGAAGTTGCTTCTGCTTATAAGTCTTAATAAAACCTTCAAAACAGACTAAATTTCTAGAAACTGAAACAGCCTGATGGGGTGATGCCCCTGCCTGATTTTCTGTAGAGTATCTAAAGACTCATTCTCAAGTACTGGTATTTACTGAGGAGTGGAGGTAAGCTGAGGCGTGAGAGCACGCCTGGGGAGCACTGACATTGCCCATCCCTGTCTGTGAAAAACACAGAGCTTAACCGTGACGTCCCAGTACCAGGTGCAGGTTTGGTCACCAGGGAGATGCTCTTCCAAGGGACCTGAGCCGAGCTGAAACACAAGTCCAGCTGACGCCTCCTGTCCTCCTACCGAACTTGGGTTTGAATTACTCTTCGTGAACAAAAATGAGAAGAAACGCAGGATAGGAGCTCTGTGCAAAGGGACTGCTGGAAATTTCTGCTGTGGGCTACTCTTTGCCATCTAGCTACAGAGAAATGGAGAGGAGCCTTCTCTCTCAGCCTGGAGAAGAGAAGGCTACAGGGGGACCTTATAGCTCCTTCCAGTACCTAAAGAGGACCTACAGGAGAGATGGGGAGTGACTCTTTATCAGGTAGTGGAGTGATAGGAAGAGGGGTAATAGTTTTAAACTGACAGTAGATTTAGATCAGACATTAGGGAGAAATTCTTTACTCTGAGGGTGGTGAGCCCCTGGCCCAGGGTGCCCAGAGAAGCTGTGGCTGCCCCATCTCTGGAGGTGTTCAAGGCCAGGTTGGACGGGGCTTTGAGCAGCCTGGGCTGGTGGGAGGTGTCCCTGCCCAGGGCAGGGTGTTGGTACTAGATGATCTCTTAAGGTCCCTTCCAACTCAAACCATTGTATGAAATGGGTCCAAAAGGGCTCTGGAAAAGGAAGTGACCTGGCAGTTAATGCAGGAGGCACTTACCTGAAGGATGGAGTAAGTGGGGGTTTATAAGAGTCCTTCAATGACAGAAGCCAGCAAGACCATCTGAATTGCATCAACAACAGACAACTCCCACATTTCGTCAGAATTTCCTATTTCAAACCACTCTGCCAATTCTTTATGTCACTGCATACTATTAGAGCAAAAACCCAAAGCTCTTTTTCTCCAAATATGAATATTTTGCCACAAGCTAAACTAGGGCACCCAAAGCCCTGAGACCTCGGTGGAAACGACACCCACGGGGCGTGGGGCAGGTCTCGTGTTACCCAAAGGCATTACTTCAGCGTAGCGAGGAAATAGCTTGGGAAGAAGAACTGCCCCTAGCAGAAACAGCATTTTCTCATCTACGTAAGTAAATGGAGGCTTATTTTTTAGGGGAAGTCATGGTGAATGATTGGGGGCAGCTATGGGAGAGATCCCTGCGTTCTTGAGCCTTTGCGAACGGTTTTGCTCTGCAGACCACGGATTCGAGCTCAGAGCAGAGCAAACCGCGCACTCGGCGGCTGCCACCTCCTCCACAGCCCGTCGGGAAGCGGGCACGGAACAAGCGTACCCAACGTGGAACCCCTTTCAGTCACTGAACCACCTTCTGCCCGGTCCCACAGCCGGTTTCAGGTTCTGCTGCCGAGCAGATTTAGGCTTGCAGGACTGTACGATAATGAGAGCAGAACAGGCTCTTCATTTCAGGGACGTTTGTATGCTAAGAAGGCCGTGAAAGCGTAAATTGGGCCAACAGACCTGCGAAAGCCTGCTCTGTACTCCAATTCTTCTTGCCTCATTTTCTTCTCTGGCATATTTTTACCTTCTTTGCCCCACTCTGTTTGGAAACTCATCTAATTGTTACTTGAGATGACAAATGTCCTTTGCCTCAGTGCCCCTTCCTCGGTAACGGATGTTTCCTTTCTGCATCACTCTGCTTGTAGAATTCCTTTTCTTAATTAAGTGATGCCTGCATTTATCTTTTCCTGATTTTTATTTTGTATCTTTCTAGCTCTTTTTTCTTGGCAAATATGCCTGAAAACCATTGCTCATGCTCTTTATTTTATAAACTGAGGTTCAAACATCATAAATACTTCCCTTAAAAAAGCACCAACTTCTGGTACCATAGGTTAGCTTTTACCTTAACCTGCTGGTTTTGTTATTTCTCATAAAATATAAACATGCATTCAGTTCAGCTCCGGGAGGAAAATGAAGCATACTGTATTGATCAAAAAGGTTTTAGGCCAAAAAATGCTATTCTGATCATTCGTTTGAGAGCCCATACAACACAAACCCAACACTCGTCCCCGGGATTCCTGCACCTGCTAATTCCATTTAAGAGCTACTTGGATGCTTTTAGGCACGGACTTTCAGTCTGCTGACCTGAAGTTGTCCATGTCAGAATTATAAGAAACCAGCAAATATTACATTCTTCACTCTTTCGATCTGTTTGGTTTTCGTTTTCACTGCACTACTGTACTACTTTAGAGTCAACCAAGAAAAACATGTAGTTTTCAGCAATGATTGTGATTTTTTTTTTAAAAACTTTTGTTACCAAAGCCGTATTGAAACGTTTCATCCACCATCTGATTTTAGAAGAGGCCAAAGACAATAAGCTGTCTCCTACAGCAAGAATTAGTGAAGGTTAAGTCTTAACTGAGTGGGGAGAAACAATAATCCAGGGTTCAACAGCATCCACCGAAGTTTTTACACTTACGACCTCTCTCAGGTCTCTCAGCGCTGCAACCCTGTTATAAATAGGGCTTTCTTCTGCAGGGAGAAAACATTTACCTAGGACATGAAAATAATTTGCTTTTTTATTGTTTTAAGTCTTTTCCCCTCTCTCGTTCCTCTCCCTCCTCCAGTTCTCACCCATCAATACAGCAACGGCAGCGAAGCAGGAGAAAGCGAACGCATTTCAGTGGCGCGGTATTTGGTGTGCCGTATGCATCGGTGGTACCTGGGATTTCTTGGCAATCTCCCATATAAAAGCTAGGCCGGGTCAACATGCTTAACCTACAAATTCAAATGAAACGGAATACATTCAATTCATTCGATCTACAGACCTTACAATATCTGACATCACCCACGCTAAAAGGGGTGTCTAATTAAATTAAGATAGTGACTGTTTTGACTTAAGCCTGAAGAATTAGCAATCCATACCCTGGGAAAACGGCAACAAAAGGAGAAGACGGAGTGTTTCCCCCGCAGAGAGCCGACCCCTCAGGTTCACACCTCTGTGTTTCACAGCCCTCAGCTGGGGGGTCCCCTGCAGCCCCTCCAAATGCAGGAGGGTGGGACCGTGCTCAGCTTGTTCGTCGGTCTCCCACGCCGCACCACGGTGGGGCAGAAATGCATAGCCATCCCGCGGATGTGGCAATGACTTAAGACCCATCATGCGGTTCTTCTCACCTTACATCTACAATGAAAACATCTCTATTTGGACAAGTTATTTAAATATCCTTTACGGTCAATGGAGACAAAGAAGCCCTTCTAGGATATGAGTCATCTGATCCACTGAGATCTATACCTTAAAATAGAAGTATTGTGCTGAAAGGAAAGATCTGTTTCCATTCCTTGATTACGGAGGGGATCTCTGTGAGTAGGTCAAACGTTGGGAGCCATAATTTCATGAGCTATTTAAATTAATAAAATGAATCCGAGTTGGTGTCCAAGTTGGTCACATATATTAGAAGCAATTTAAACTGCTAAATAGCCCCAGAACATGAAATCGTAATTGGTCTAGTTATTCAACCCACTAGGCTCCCAGCTTTAGTGCATTTGCCGGGAGAAAAAAAAGTCACGGTAAAATATGATTCAATACATACTCGTACAGCCTCAGTGGCTGGTGGACCTCTGTGCTAACAGGGTAGGTCACGGTACACCCAGAATGTCACAGCAAATGATCTCATGAGGGAATTACATGGGTCACAGAAGAAAAGAGCCAAGAAAAGAATTTTATACCTGTCACTCCCCGTACAAAAACTTCAGACAGTCAGAGCAGAGACTGCGCTACATACCCAGAAAAGACAAGGAAATGAAAGGGAAAGGGGGGAAGAGAAAGCAAAGGGAGATTGTTAGTCTTCTATGAAATACAAGATGATTAAATACTGTCAGGCTTTAATCCCTGCTGACAAGCAGAGCTGCATGAGAGATATGGGTTGATTAATTATAAGGAAAAAAGGCTGTGACACAGGCATATAAGGCAGAAACACCAAAAGGAGGGATTTGTTATTTATTTATTTATTTATTGCTAAGTAAAAGGCATTTGCTAATGAAAGGAGAGCCGCTCGTCTGGATCTAAAACTTTCAGCCCTACTTCTAAATCCTAATGCGGTCTCCCAGCACATACTGGGGGGGGGGGGGGGAAATCTCATGGTTGAATTTGCTTTTCATAGCAGAATTGAATTTTGGCCCTGTGTAAGCCTTTCTGGTGAGTACACTGGGATTTATTACTAGTGGCAGCAAAGGACAACCCTGGACAGTCTGGTTCAATGTAGGCATCGGCAAGCGGACCCACGGCCAAAAGGAGTGATGTAGGACATCCCTCAGAGTGTGGAGATGAAAGATTTCAGAGGTGCAAAACGGAGGTTTCCAGAAGCCAAAGTGTCAGGAGAGATGTGGTTCAGCGAGTATCAGTAGGGAACAAACAATTGCAATTGCTTTCTCTCCTCCTTCACGTGACTCGGCAGTATTCAGAGCTTTCCTGGGTTATTTGCCATACTAAAAGAATTTGATCACAGTACTATATTTTTTGGTGTAGCCCCCTCCCTCCACAAATACAAAGAATGGCATACTTTCTTTTCTAAAAATAGGAAAAAAAATATTAATCGGGAACTTGTTGCTTTGCTCGCAACCCTAAGCCATGCCCTCCGGCCACAGCTCTGCCAAAAATAGTCTCCTGAGTGCTTTCTCACAGGGCTGGGCTCTGAGGCACCACATTGTCTGAGACGCAGTTCCTATTTCACCCAGACAAACCCTGATGAAACTCAAGTTCTTGTTCCAACATCCACAATTTATCTGGCATTTGGAAAGCCAAATTTCTGTTGTTTTAGCAGTTGCTAAATAAATGGGGGATTTAATCCTGGACTGCCTGGAAACTAGCCTAGGTCTAGCGAGGCACTGCTAAGGTCAGCTTTTGGCTTGTGACTTTAGAAAGATGAGAGAACAACCAAAATAAAAAGGAAAGACCAACCAAAATAAAAAGGAAAGAACAGCTTTGTCCAGCGGGTACATTTCTCAGATATCCTGGCAAGGGGTCATGTGAAATAATTCATGTTAAAGCTGAAAAGATGTAGGAGACATTCCCATGGTCTGGGGTAAGGGAAACCTGACTGAGACAATATCTGCTACCGGCCCAACTTGGACCCTCCAGCAAAATCCCCTGAATTAAAGCTAAAACTGCCAAGCAATTTTGGCTCCTGAGAGATGTGTTGCAATCAGGCACCTTATCAGGAAGGAACGCATCCTAAAACGAGAGACTGAGCAACCTCTACGTTACAGCAGGCAAAAAAAATACATGGTTTTGAAATCTGAGGAGGAAGAAGCAGCTGTGCACGTTCTCACTCCTGATTTTCAAGGAGGAGGGTCTGTCCGTGCTGGACCCACCACCGCCCCGGGCTCCCTGCCCCGCGGGAGGGTCCGTGGACCTGCAGCCTGCGTGGCAACCGCAGCCACGCGCGCGCGTCTGATTTATGTGCAGGCAGACTTGGGATTTCTCCTGGCACCCCAGTGAAGATGCGTTGCTGTTGGAACACGCTGTACTTCTGGCCTGCTGAAAAAGAAGCCCTTTCAGCTCAGCTCCATCAGCCCAGGGAGCTGAACGGCCCCCGGCATCCCAGCGCGGCCGCTGCTCCCGCGGCAGCAGGATCTGAGCATCACCCCCTACATTTAAGGGGCTCCCTGGCAGCACCTCTACGAGGTGCCCTACTCTACTGAAGATTTAAATTTGTTTTTAAGAATATTTTTAATAGCAAGATTGCTGCTTCATCCTAATTAGCCAGCAATGATGACCAGGACACTAGAAGGTGAAAAGTTCATTGAGATTAAAAATCTGGGTTTTCCTTATTCGCAATTTCAACTTTCCTCACTAAACCACTCAACCTTTTCAGATACCAATTCCAACACCAAGAAATAAGAGAAGAAGGAAAAGCAAAGAGAAAGAAGATACAAGAGAGAGAACAGAGAGAGGAAAACAGAGACAATCCATTATAGCCCCATAATTTCATCCTGCAAATTTTCAGTCTGCATGCACCACTGATTCAATTACTGTATACAGCTTTACCCTTCAGCAGAACTAGAATTACAGAAAACCCATTTTTAAAGGTTAGTGAGAGAATTTTTCATTGACAATGACCTGCTTCAATAGGGGCACACGATGTAAGGCAGGAATTGTATTTGCCTTACTCCTCCAAAACAGATATTTAAACCTGTTTTGGGCTGCGAGTGAAATATGTCTGGTGATCTTAATCTACTCCCCATAGAGAGCAAAGCCGAGGAACAAACTCATTTCATTACCATGTTCTGTGCAAAACACTGAACCTGGCGTTACAAAGCACATTTTCCTGGACAGAGGAGCTGATCCCTACTGCATGTTGAGGAGTAGATAAAAAATTAGCAGTCACAGCTACGGGGCTGGCAGCCCAGAAGGGGAGAGGTTTAATGCTCCCAGTGTTGGGAACTCCACTCCTCCTCTCCTGTGGTTGTACCGTCGCTCTCTGAACCGTTTCTCCTAGCACTCCTTCACTGTTATTTTGGCAAACTGTACCTACCGAAAGGCAGGTATTGTGGGCTCTGTGGGGCACACGCGGTGCTGGACGCCAGAGGAGGCTTAAGCCAAAGCCGCAGCTCCTCGGTCTTTTCACAAGTGCGCTTTAAAGCATTTCCCGAAAGTCGTTCTAATGTGCTCAAGAGCATAAGGCCAAAAGGGCTATTTTGATGCGAAATAAGTGGGGTTATTGCTTAAGTATGATTTTTAATTACCTAAGCAGGGGAAAGCATGTTATCAGCACTTGTTGGACAAGGTAGAAACAGATCAATATATTTTTCCTTCTCTCAAAACAGTCCATTTCTCCCCCACGTTCCATTTAACAAAGCTACAACCACAAGCACAGAGAAGTTCATCTGCAATTTAGACTCTTGAAAACCATCTGATAAATAGTCTCTCTTTTAAATCCAGGAAGAGCGTGCCTACGCCTTGCTAGAGAAGAGCCCTCCAAAGGGAGCAGCAAAAACATCTACGATACGTCGGCGGCCACGTGGCTTCCCTGAGCCTGGAGAAGGGCTGAGCTCACAGGACGCCACTGATGCTGAGGAAACGTGGAATTATTATCACTATGTACATAACCAGCAACGCTATGACAAGATACAGCAAAAGCAGCGAAAGCACCACTAATTATGTTACTCTAAACTTGGTGTCCTCAACCCAACATGGAGTTCTCCAGGGGAATTTTCTTGATTATTTTTTTAATCAGCTAAATCATAGCCTTCCAGAAAACTCTGGGCAAATGACAGCTTATACTTCAAGAAGACTGCTGTACAATTGGACTGGTGAAATATCAAGATCATTTCTGTGGAATACAGTCCCATTTCCCATCCTAATTACTGACGGATTAGTTAGTGTCACTGGAATTATAATAATTTGCCTAAGTAGCAGGTTTTTAAATAAAGATGGAAATTGCATTCAGAAGCTCCTCTTCCACGCATTATTTATACACACTGTGTGTCTGTTTACTCTCCACGCATGAGTGGCTATTTTGTCCCTAAAGATCCAAGATAACACGATAACAAGGATCCTACAAGCACATACGCGCTTTCATCTTCTCTCGCTTGCAAGCGTTTCGCTGCACAGGATGATCACCACGCTGATGCCCGGCTGCAGCTCTCGCCCCGCTGCATCTTACGCCGGCAGCGGTGCCGTCCCTCTCCCCCCGTACCCGCACCACGCGTGCCGGGGGGTGGTTAGCTCATTCCAGCAGCGGCCAATTCCCTCTCCACCTTCAGAGAAGATAAAGAAAAAAAAGAAAACCCTCTGCCCACCTTCGAGCTGCAGCGCTGGTGGGTTCATTGGTTGAGGACCGCGTGCTCTGAGCCCCACGGGGAGCCCGGTGCAGCCTGCAGCTCCCTGCTGGTCCACGCAGGGGATGGATCCCCGCCCGGTGGCACCACGCGCCGTTGCAGCCCCCTGCCATCTTCCCATATAAAGAGGGAAAATGAATCGCGTGCGGGTCGTTGTACGTCTCGCTCTAACCAGGCGCTTTGCAAATTTTCCAGCAACGAGGATTCCTGCGGGGTTTTTGAGAAGGGAGATGGCAACCGCTCCCCTCAAACCTGCTCAGCTGCAAGACACAGCCTTCAAGCAAGGCAAGGAATGATGTGTTTCCTACAAAGCTCTGGTCCCCAGTTCCAGTGACCCAATCGCTCCCTACTTCACAGTTACTGCCCTGCAAAACTCTTCTCTCGCTTTTCACCTCACTGCTATTTCCACGCTCGCTCCTTTTGGGGTATTTTCCTCCTTCCCTCCTTGCCTGTTTCAGTCTCAGCATGGCTTCCAAAAGGCTATGAGCTTTTTTCTTTTTTATTAATTCATTTGCACAAACAAAAACACTTAGTGCTACCCATGACGAAGCCTTCTGGAACAGGCTGGGCATCACTTACTTGTCATCGCAATGCTGTTTTTAGCTGGCTGATTGCTTTTCCCCCTTCTAAAATAATCATAAAGCCTTTGGAGGAGACGAGAGGACTTGTTTTCACACTAAACCCATCTCTCCAAACCTTTGCCATCTGCGATCTCCCACTGCACCAGGGCAAGAGAGCAGTGCTCGGGCCGTGGCCAGCAGGCTCCAGAAACCAGGTGAGTACAGGTCCTGGCAAGAAAGCATCCTTGGTCTCTCTGTCCATCCCCCTCATCTCTACCAGCCTCAGACCAGACTGTGAGGCCAAAGTCCTGCAACAACACTAACCCAAACCCTGCCCTGAACAGCCTGACAGCCACACCTCCTACATGCTAAGAAGCAAGATAGTCCAGAAAGCATTTGACCAAATACATGGCTTTTTGAAGCTTTTCCAAAGTTCTGCTCTCTTTCACATCCATTTTTACCACCGTAAAATCTCTTGTTAACCCTCACGTGAGCATAGAATGACACCTGGCTCCTAAAATTGAGCCATTTTCCCCCCGAGCCACTAAAAAAGCTCAAGCGTAACACTCCTGCTCAGCCCTGCATGGTTCATCAAGTCATAAAACCGTGTTGGTGCCATGGTTAGGGCTACACAGGAGCTCACGTGGCCACCACGCTGGAACCAGAGGGGTCTGCATGTGTAGCACACGTATCTGCCTGGGAGATTAGGTCAATGGGAGCTTAATAGTAAAGCCACAAAGGGAAATCAGCCGCAAAACTCCTACCAAAAGCCCCAGGGAGCTGGGTGATTACTGTTTTGAAAATCCTCCTTATCAATCAGGGGCTATTCTAAGGAACAAGATAGGCTGGAAATAAAATATCTCCAATTAAAGGGAAAACTATATTCAGTTATTTGGGAAGAGAGTTCGTACTTGTTAGGAGCTCAGAAAACGAGCTATTTTCAGTATTCTTATATTACTTTTTTCTTTTTCTTGGAAAAATAGGCCCATTTTGAACAGCGGCAACACAGTGTTCCAGGATGAAGCACTCGGCACATGCAGTATGAAAAGGACAGCACTGCTGCTCCCGTTTTACTACAGGAGGCAGCGCGGGCTCCGAGGACACCTCTCCTGCAGCGAGAGAGGGGATTACATCCTGGGAACACAGAGCCCCTATTCCAGCCGCAACTATTAAATAATACTCTTACACACGTAGGCAGCAAGTACAAAATATTAGCAGGAGCCCTAACGTGGTAATGCCCCAGTGTGATGGGAAACCTGAATAATCGCTTATCTTGTGACATAGAAGCAACAGGGGCTCAATTCGGCGCGATATTCTAACAAGTTTGGTAAACACACCAGAGACTGCTTGATAATAATTCTGCCCATTTCCAGAAAAAAAAAAAAAAGACCTTTTGAAGTTTGTGCATGTGATGTCAGTTCCTTTTTTCAAAGGGGCAGCGTGACAGCTGTGTTGGAGATAATCAAGAAACCCGGGGGCAATTAGGTTTTAATGCTGTGACAGTGGGGAAGT
Organism: Anarhynchus alexandrinus; assembly: GCA_008711295.1. NCBI lineage: Eukaryota > Metazoa > Chordata > Aves > Charadriiformes > Charadriidae > Anarhynchus > Anarhynchus alexandrinus. Next base: position 7,676,657 of record VUYV01000010.1, on the reverse strand, counting down.
ATATCAACCTCCTTGTTACAGCCACAAGTTTCTCAGCAAAATGTTCTCTAATAAGGCACATGGGATATCATCATTTCTTTGCAGAATATTTTCATGCTTTTTTCCTTTTTTTTGGTTGAAACCGTGCAAGGAATTACTTGCAGATTTGCAGGTGCCAATCACAGCTACAGCACCTGATTTCACTTGAAGTAATCGTTATTACAGTTATACTCTACATTAGGTAGAGGAAAGGAAGTTTTGCAGACTTTGCTGCCTTACACAAACTGAAGAACAAGTAGGATAGCAGGCAGTGCTACCGAGGGCACTTTGATTTCTCTGGTACATCTGTGCCCGACATAGGGACGTTCTTCTGTGTCTCTGGTGTGGCCCCTGACTACCTCACATCTGGCGAAGTACCAGTCTTCCCAAAATCCCAGGTAAGGGCTAGGGACCCTGGAAAGATGGAAAATCCGAAGCACAGAGAAGCCAGCTGGATTAGTCACAGAAAATGTGTTCCAGAAACAGGTACTCAACCTGGGCTCTGTTTTTCCATTCTGTTACTTTCTTCTGCTGGCACACTGCAATTTCCCATTTGTTTACAAACATTGATGAGCGTATCCTCTGTGGAAACTGAACACTCAAGGTCTGCTTGGAGCACCTCCTTCTCCTGACGCAAAGATGGCAGCTCAGGCTGTTGCAACATCAAGAATGAAATGGTCTTCACTATGCCCCGGAAATCTCACCTGTAAGTTACTCCCTGAGCCTAAAAGCCCATCTAATAATAGGTCATTAAAAAAAAATATATGTATTTTCATTATATTCCAGAGCAGTTCAGCAAAGCAAAGGTTTGGGGATTCCCACCCTGCACAGACTCCCGATGTGCTGCTGATGAGAATGATACGGCTGAGGGCGGAACCGCCATCCCTCCTCTCCCTGCGCACTGCTTCTCCAGGTGCAAACTGCAGCTGCTCTCACCCTCCCCTTCTTACGCTTCTGGCAAAAGCACTCTGACGCTTTTCCTTCTCCAGTTCCATGAAAGATATCTGCATGCTCATAGTGGTCTTGCAAAGAAAGGCAATGGAAGGAGACAGGAGTTAGTGGTCAGGGGGATTGTGCCAAAGTGATGCACTGGGGGACAGGGAGGGGAGAGCATCCCGTCCCTTTCCCACTGGAACACCCCCTCCTCCCTCCCCACACCCTCCCAACTGCGTGAGCTCAAAATCAGCTTTAGCAAATCCACGCTGTGGAATACAAAGCAGAGTGGTACCAGCTTCAGCAAGAGGTGTACAGCCCCCGGCAAAGCACCGAACGCGTGGCAGCCCTGCCAGCACGTCTCACCTGCCAGGGCAAGGGGCCCTACTGGGGCACGATGCTCAAACGGCCGTCCGACTCCCGGGTCCAGAGCCACGGCCAACCCCGACAGCTTCCAGCTCTCTCCCCTTCTCCCCGAAGGCTGCAGGCACCCCCAGCAGCACCAAACAGAAGCTCCAGCCCGTGCTGTGTTACATTCCATTTGCACAGGTGTAAATTGACTACTTAGGGCAGAGGAGAATCAGCTTTCTTTAGCAGCCAAAGGTGAAGTGATGCTCTGCTTTCAATTGTACAACCTCCTTTTCTCAAGGCTCCCTGTGCCATACGAGCCTGCTGCCCTTTGCCTTCCCTTCCCATGAAGGAGATCATAGATTCCCACACCGCAGCCTCCACTGCTGCAACACAGAAAGCACCCGATTCCCAGCAACAGAGAGAAGGGGAGCAAAATAAGGAATTCCTGACGGAAAGCTACGTGTTCTCAGCCTTCTCTCCTAGTTCTGCGCTCGGACTTGGTGCCTGACATAGTTTGGTTTTATATGCAGGGCACTCAGTCATTCTTCTCACATGTACATCAGGCGCTGCTGGAAAATGTGGCCATTATCCATCAAGTCCTTTGCTTCAGTCAGCTCCCAGCAGAAGAGTAATAGATGCACTTGTGTTGTCACATCATTGTCCAAAATGTCAGGGAAAAAAGCCCTGAACATTAACAACTCCCTAAGGAAATCAGTTCTTAAAAAAATAGAATAGGGGGAAAAAAAAAAGTGAGAGGGACAGAAAGATGCAGAGCATCCCTTTTTATCGGGGATGAAGTATGCAGAAAAGCGCCCTGACTAGCCACGTGCCAGCCAGGACAAGAGCACCCACGCTGTGGTTTTATTTCCACTGAAGTTTACATTGTGTCTGGATAAAACAACACGTGGCCATGTCGGTTTTAATTTCCAGGATCGATCCAGAATTAGAAATAGTCCTCTCTTTGGACTTCAGACATTAAGAGAGATGTACCAGTTTGAAGCATGAGTGTGATCTCTTCCCAGGGCACCTGCATTCAGATTCCAAGAGCACGGCGAGGTGACCGCATCAGGCAGCACTGGTATTCATGGGCAGTAAAGGAAAAGGGGGAAAACAACAGAAAAGAAGATGATGCAATCAAAGATGACAAGAAGCAGTAGTTGAAGTTAGGAGGAAGAGGAGGTCAGGCACAGAAACTAATCCAGGTGGCACGGTGGTATTTTTCTGGTGTGGTCAACCTCTACGTTCTGCTTTTAAAGGATTTGCTAAAGTTAAGGCAGAACTAAGCAAGACTTCAAATCTTTTAAAGCTGGGTAAAACGTAGACATGAACAAAGATATTTCTTTGCTGAGATGCAGGGAAGAAAACAGAAGTAGAATGGGAGGGAAGGAATACCCCATATGGAACAGCCTGAAGGTGAATTTTGGTGACCTCTACTCACTAATGCCTAGAAAAACCCTGACCTGGGACTACAAACCCTGCAACGGAGCCCTCGCCAGTCCTGGCAGGCTCGTGATATTCGCACATGTTTCTACATTGGCAGCTGCCAGTACACAACATCAAAACCTCAAGTGAGAAAGATAAGGTGCAACAAATTCGAAAGCGCTTCACCCACTATGTTTTTGTTGAGTGCCCCTTTTACACAACCCCTCATTGCCACGCAGCAAAGATGCCCAAGAAAGGTGCTCATAAAAAATAGGAAATAAGGCTAAAATCGGGCCAGACTGCAGGAATCCGGCTCAGAGATGAGTAACATCACCAGCTCCATCACCCACACCAGATACATCCTTTGCCTCTCCAAACTCAAACGTGTGCAGCCTCACCCACGCAAGCTCTGCAGAGGGACCCTCCAACTCACGTCCCACCGCTTTGCCCCTTCGGCCGGGGGAGGCACGGCCACGCTCTCAGTCCTACAACCGCCCTCCAGTTCCTTAATTGGGCTTGTGTAGTACTGATAAGTAATTGATACGCAGGAAATGAATGCGAGGTCGCCGCCGAGTCGGCTTCTGCATACAAATAGGGGCAGCTGAACGCGAATCAGCAGCAAACACTGCAGCCCTGCCATTCCTATGGCATTTCCAGTATGGACGTGCTTAAAATACCTCACTGTAAAGTGTTTCACTTGGTACAAACGATGCTGGCACGACTGCTCAATGCCTTTTCAGAGAGGGAAGTGCAGAGGGCTGAGGGGGTCAGATAAAAACAAAGATAATGTGTTATGCAGACCCAACTCTGGATGCATATCTAGAGAAGAGAGCGACTTTAGGGGGCACCACAATAAGAAATCAAGATACAGAGGAAAGGCGCACAAAGGCGGGCATACAGCTCTCCACACATTCAGCCTTTAGGGACAATCTTCCAATTTTTTCCCAGGAGCCGAAAAAAGCCCCAAAATGAATCTCTGTGCACAGCCTAAATTTGTACTTCGTGCCAACTTTGCGTCTGCATCAAATTCCTCCACAGCGTCAGATGCAACACTGTAAATAAGCTCATTTTTGTTTTGGTTTGGTTTTTTTTTATCAAATTGTGTTAACTTTCCCTCTGCAGCATTCTCCGAGGCTGGCAACAGCGAGACGTGCAGGAAATGCAAATCGCTCCCCTTTTGATATGATAACCGCAGCAGTGAATCGCATCCCAGAAATCAGCGCCGGGCTGTAGCCGAGAAGTCGCTGAAAGGCGCTTCGCTGTGGCGCTGCGCCAGGAGGGGAGGCTTCAGGTGGCAGCGCGCTCGGGGCTTGGGAAGGACCAACAACACGTAACAGCCAACCACCCGCGGCCGCACAGACCTCAAAGCCAACCGCCTCGGGGTCCGTGTATAATTAAAGGATGCCAACAGGTGTTAAAACCAAGTGTGCATTTATGCAAATGCATAGAGCTATATTAAATACGAATAAGCACCTAGGAAAGCGAGAGCCAGCAGGCCGTAGGATAAAAATCTACTTGCCAGACTAATACAGATGTATATATAAACAACCGCATACAGGAAAAAAATTGCATTTCCTGCATGGAACTATTTGTGGTAGAGAACATTATAATAATCATTTTAATCATGTATCGTTTATTTAAATAATTTTTTCCGTTTCAAAGATTTGGCGGATGTTGGAATGCAAATAAAGATAATCAGAACGTGAAAATAATTGTTTTCCCATGTCTTATTTTCATGTGTAAATGCCACTGCTAACAGCTACTAGCGTTAACCCTGGGCCAGAACTCCGCTGAATTCAGTACTACCCAAACACAAAAATAAAAAGCTGTCTGAACCCTAAGGAATTTGCAGCTCTAACAGAAAAGAGGCAGCAGATGGATATAGACAGAAATAATCAAGAAGTAGTAGTTAACAAGGCGGGAGTTAGTCTCGGCAAACCAAATCCCTGATTGCTGTGAGCCTTGTAGAGGCACCACAACAAAGAGGAGTTTTGATCATCGATGCCCCGCAACGCACGGAGCTCTGCGCATCCTTCATCTTCGCCGCTGTGCTCCATCTGTCGCCTCCGCCCTCGCTGGCAGCCTCCCTCGCCCACTACACTTCGGGTTTTAATGTGAAAACTCTTTGGGCCGAGGTCTGTCACATACGACCTCTCTCTCCAGCACTGAGGGCTCAGACTGGTCATAGGGACAGATAAAACCATTTATGAACAAAATGGCTAATTAAGAATAATGTTTATTAATAACTACTCTAACAAAGTATGGGCATGCATACACACCAGTCTAAAGTCAAAATTACCACACAAAAAAACCCCACGTCAAACAGTAGAGGCATCCATCAATATTTGAGCAACAGTGCCTTCTGATGGCTTTTATTCCGTCCACACACCTCCTGCTCTCAGCCTGAACCACGCAGAGGAGAGGAAGAGGGGCTGAACGCGGTTATCTCCTGACCCTGAGACACACTCTCAGTAAATGCGGGTACCGTGCCCCATCTCAGCTGGAACCTCTGGAGGCACCACACTACATACCACAGTAATAAAAACTAGCCCGACTAGGACGGCTATGACAAACAAGCCCCATAAAAACATTTAAAACATCCTAAAATAGTTTCCCGTAACAGAGGTAACATCTGCAGGACACAGCATTCTTGCTGGGAGGTTTCATTTCAGCACATTTGCCTCAATGCCCTACTTATCGCCACACCTTTCGGACTAATTTTAAGCCAATAAAGTATTCAATCTGTGTCACCAAACCTGTCTCTCATGACACATGACCATTCCACATGGCTTTCTTAAATTAAATGCTTAAAAGTCACGAGATGGGCAAATATCAGACTGCATCAATCCATCCCTTCCTCCTGCCCGGCCGGACCTGCGCTGCGGCGGAGCGCTGCCCTTCCAGCCTCCACTCCCACGCTGTCTTCAAAGGGTTAAATGACAAATTTAGCCATTAGAAAATCAGCAGTAAATGGGACCAGGGCTGCTTTTGCGGCAGCCCAGCACAGCGTGCACAGCTCCACAGGAGAAGTGGCCGCGCGGAGCTGCCCCCCAACGCTGCTCTCGGAGGCAGCAGGCACCAAACCAGGTGAAGAGTTGGGTGCTGTGAAGAGCTGTCTCCCTTTCAAAAGCCTGTACTGACACTTTTTAACATGCTGATATTCAAAGTGAGATCTCTATGGAATGAATCTTCAAAACAACTCCACCTGCATAACACAACAGCCCCCCCCC
>VUYV01000010.1:7578490-7670639 GCA_008711295.1 Anarhynchus alexandrinus | reverse complement strand
TTTTTTTTTTTTTTTTTTAATTGTACATTCTTTTTTACCCCTTGGACATCTTCCAAAGACCAAAAACAACCAATAGAAAATACTGCTTAGAGTCAAAGCTCATCGAGACTTCACTCTGCACCGTTAGGCGTGTTCCGTATCTATTAATTACATTACTTTTTCAGTAAGATATAGTGAATTGCAAGGTAAGAAGGCAGCTCCTACGTAATGGCACGCTTAATAAAGTGTTAGCTGCAACTTCCATGCCTAAACGTGCAAAGTGACAAATTTGCCAATGCAATTCAAACCTCAAAAGTGGAAAAGAACTGGCACATAAACAGACCTTGCTTGCTCTTAAATCACTGTTAGCAAATCTGAATCTCTTTAAGCCTGGGAGTTTCAAATAAGGCCTATTTAACTTGCAAAGGTAGGTCAGGTTTTATTGATCACCTCTAATGCTTATAAATGGACTTTTAGAAAAAATGAGAGTAATGAGAGACATAAACACATAGCTCACTTGCTAAAGGCTCAGTGGAAAAAGATGTGATAATATTTACAGCCTTCAAGCTATGCTGTTGTCGGTGCCATTTCTATACACACCAGAATGCAGATTACAGGCTTGCCAGTTCATACTGGAAAGGAGAAAAAAAAAAGAGCCCTACGCAAGCGGAGGTGGATTAGTATTTGTATTTACTAAAAACAAAACTATTAACTTCCAGAATACAGTCACAGCAGCACAATTCCATTTACTTCACAGTTATTATCCCTCAACCTTTTTTCTCAATGCAGTATTTTGTGCCTGGATTTCCTACTCAGAGTCCACGCTATGCCCTGAATTTTGAACTACTAACAACTGGTAGCATTATTCCAGTTGCTATAGAAATAAGGCAGGCTTATTGTTATTTATATTATGGCATCACCTAGAGGTGCTTTTAATTAATCAGAGTTCCTTCTCCTACACCTTTCAGAGGAGGACCCGAGAAGAAGTCTGCTTATAATACTGATGAGGTTTTTAAATACCCAAGTGCTAACTATTTGAAGAACCTAGATTTTAAAGGAACGAAATGAAAAATAATGTGATCTGGCTAAAGGCCTGCGATCCACATCTTAGCAGAGAAACAAGGGAACGCCTAAATAAAAAGAAGTGCAGCACTTTGCACCCGTACGGACAAGCACAGACTGACCACATTGCAGGATCCGGATACAGTCTTACTTGATACAGCTTTTTGCTCCCCTACCTTAGCTTTTTCTAAAGGATTTCACTTATGAACAACCTCTCAGAAAAATGAAGAGTATTTTTCCATGCAAAACCAAACATGATTTTCGCTTTGTTATTTTTCATGCCATGCTAAAATAAAACCACAATGGATTTGCAATTGATATCTGATATATCACTCCCATTCCAACTATTAAATACTCATTTTTATGGCCTGACAGAGATTCTAAATATAATATTTACAGACACATAAACACATAAAAAACCCACCGCAGTTAATGTACTAGAACAGAAAAAGGATTTCTGGGTTTTATTCTATTGCAGACTTCTTGTGCAACTCTGAGAAGTTCCTTAATCAGCCCTTACACCCAGGCTTCCTCCTCCATCTAACGAACAGGTGAGATGCACAAACGAATCACTGCCTAAGACGTGCTCTGGAGCTATGCTGTCAAATAGTTAGAAAACCCATTAATAAATAGTATAAATCCCCATCATCAACTTCAGGCAATTATCAAATGTTTATTAGCCTCCAAAGTGAAGGCTAATAAACCTGCTTATTTTAGCAGATAAAGTCAAATTACCTTGATTGTAGTTGGTTAGTGTTCAAAGATGAACAGCTATGGTCTCATTTGCTTTTAGTTATTTTTGATGACATGTCAGCTCAGAAACCTGAAAGATACTTCCTAGTTATTTAGGCAATGTGAAACTTGGGCAGTTATTTTCCAGGAAACATGGCCTGCCTGACAGGTTTTAAATGAATAAAAGTGATATTATTACAATTATCATTAGAAGAAGATGTCCCTCATCAAAATGCGTCTGGATTTTAATTGACAAGGTCTGGGTTAATGCTGTGAAAATGCCAATGAAAGCAAAGCCTGTGGCTCAAACTAATTGTCAGCACTGAGCAACCTCAACCTCTAACCCACCACAGATTTATCACTCTGTGCACACTGTACTCATGACAAGAAACGTTTGAATTAATCATTAACAAGTAGAAATTCCTCCCAGACAGAAAGCGAGCAGAGTGCAGGGCTGCCCACCCCCCTTTCCCTTGCTCCCGAGCCAAGGAGAGGTGCCTCCAAGCCTTCCTAATGAGAGAGACTTGTTTTGTTGTTGTTGCACCACCTTTTCCTTTAAGAGCGTTGCAGGGGAAACTTTCAGGAGTCCTAAAAGGAGGTGAGAGGCATTAGTATGAGCAAACTGCAGTGCACTGGTGGCTAAATGTCCTCCCCGCCACCCTGGCCACCCTCCCCAGTCAGCTCCAGCACAGCCAACGGGAGCATACGGCCTTCACAGAAGAGGGGATGGTGGTATGGTGTGACCACGTGGGGTCACACATGAACACAAATCATAGAATCATAGTTTGGGTGGAAAGGGGCATTTAAATGTCATCTAGTCCAACCTCCCCTGCAATGAGCAGGGACATCTTCAGCTAGACCAGGCTGCTCAGAGCAAAACTAAAGAGTTCCTTCTCACACGACATCAAGACTGGAAAGCACAACAGCACTGGGAAGAAAGGAAGAGGGGGGTCTCCAAAAAAGATCAGGGCCAGCTCCTGAGGTGGGGAAAAAGGCACGTGGCCACTAACGTCAAAAGGCACCAAGCTTGTCTGGCGAGATATAAATGGAGCTACTTACCCCGCCTAGTAGAGGAAAAAAAAATTTAAAAATCTCCCTGCTATCAACTGAGTAGTCAGGAGAAAACAACAGACAGCTCTTGCTGTGGTGAAGGAACAAGACAGTACCTTGCTTAGAGGGTGCCAGTGCCAGCCGGGGCTGCGCTGGCCCCTTCCCAGGAACTGGGAGGCAAAGAGTGATGGGGGCAGCAGCCCATCAACAGAAATGCGGCTCACTTCACTGTCCCTTTTCTCCCAGAGGTGAAAGGCAGCCGTTTCTCCTCCCGCTCACCTCCAGCAACCCTGTCTTTCTCGTTTTCGCTGGTTTCTATGTATTCACTGGAGAAACTACAAGCTGGAAAGCTCCCGTTAAACGATGCCAACAAGAACTCTCCATTCACAGCTAACGCTTGGCTGCACACATTCTCTCATATTTCCAAATGTTTTCACTCTGTTTCAGCTTCCCTTCATTAAACATATTCATAATTATTTGCAGCACATCTAAAGAACTTGTACAACAGGTTTGCGCTTCCAAGTACAGTCTCCTGGCTGCAAGAAAAAAATCCTCCTGACAGCACCAGAGAGAGGGTTGTGTCGCTCAGGAGGCAGAGCTCAGAAGAGGAAACTAGAAGCCACACCATCATGATTTGAGTCCGTGACTTCCAGCAGGCAGCAATTTGGCCCTTTACAAAATCCTAGGTATTTCTCAGAGCATCACCCCTCAGTTAACTGTCAAATTTGTCAGTAACCGTGACAACAAATTTCATAATAAAAATGTGCAAAGTGGAGAATTCTGGTACCTTAACCAGAAACTTGAACAGCCTAAAGGATTTTTCTGGTCTAAAGAGACACTGTTAACACAGCAAAGTATCTCCATAAGACTTCACACCAGTGACTGTTGTGGATTTGCAGGGCTGTTCCCATCACACACATCAATATCCTTTAGACTTCAATGAGGAAAGTTACACCAACCGCTCATTTCGTTAGCTCAGCCCCAAACAGCCACTTACAGAAGTTGTCAGGGCTTTCCCAGATCCTAACTCCATCAGGCTCTGCCACGCATCCCACGGAGCTATCTGAGGAAGGGCATCTTTGGCACTTAAATTGTGCTGCGCTGGCGCTGCAGAGCTCAACTCCGGCCAGTAGGAACCAGTGTGCAATTACGAGACCAGAACGGCTCCCGAAGCACTCACGGTGCCGCGGCTGCCAGCAATTATTCCTGTGATCCTTAAGACAGAGGTTGTTCAGGGACAGAACTGCTCCTTTGGGTAATTACATTCCCAGAGCTACGCGGTGCCTGTCAAACTCTCCCCCCCCCCTAAATCACAGGCCAGTTTTTGTGGTTCATTATGAAATAAACATGTCATCCTGCAGGATGGAAATGTAACAAGCTGTAGCTCATCTGAACCTGAACGTTACCAAGTCACCGCTATAAAGAAACACAAAACGTTGCCCCCTGACTGCATGGGGGACACGGGTGACTTCCCCATCACACACACAGGCCTTCATCGACTAGGATGCACAATTAAGCCAACGTTTGTCCAACGAAAGGCAGAAATGACTACCTGGGTGGTGCCACAGCTGCAGGCAGAGCAGGACAGGCTCCAGAGCATCCCGAGTGATCAGCCCCACGTGTGACATTCTCCACTAAGCTTTGTTCTGGCAATGTTCCCGCTATTCAAAGAAAGAAATGCAGTATTCTCCCTTTTCCTGGGAGGCTGGATGTAAACCTTGGAAAGCAGAACTGCCTTAACTACGTGGCAGGAGGATGGTAGTTCATAATTAATTTTCCACATCAACTGTTGGCCGCCCTCCTCTTCCTCTCTGCTAGGCTGCAAGCTGCCAGCAGATACTTTTTCCAAAGAGCAGACACGCCACAGAGCAAAAAGCATGATCGTTATTAGCTGATACTTTCGAGCGTGTGCTAGCCAAAAATAAGAGGCAAGCGAGCCCGGGCGCAGTGAGAGCAGCCCCAGTGCGAAGGCAGCCCTGCCTGAAGCTGCTCATCATCCAAGAGGTGCGAAAATGAAGGGGACGGAAAAGCAGGATGGGGAGAGCAAGACAGACAGGAGACGGCTGCAAGCAGATATGGAAACGCGTTGTCAGAAGGTTTTCAGCCAGGTAATTTCAAAACATCTGCAGCCCAAAGAAGAACATGCCCTTTTCTCCCCCTGTTGGACTCTGCCCAAGACGTGGCCCATGGGCTGCCAAGCAGCAGCTCTGCAGAGGACAAGGGGCTCCAAACCGTCGTGTCTTCTGAGAGAAAGAAGCTGTACTCCATTCAGACCTCGGTGAGCATTTTCCACTCCTCGGTCTCCAAAGTTCTCAAAGACCAGAATGTAAAGTAATTACAAGGAGGTCACTGGTCCTCACAGGAGAAGGGTCTCCAGGAGAAAATAAACCACCACTTCATCATGCTGTCTGAAGCAACACTACAAACATCCGAGCCCAGAAGGCAGAGCCACAGGCTGACAGCCCAGGAACAAGCCCGTCTGTATGACTTTGGGCAGACCCACTGACTTCTCAGTACTTCGAGAGTACAGGTAGAGGACTATTATATTACTGTTCTGTGATTGGTATCTTAAGAATCTCATGTTAGTTCTGGAGTTTCTTATTTTCTTTTAGAAATTCAACTCAGTTCTGCTGCTGCTATCAGCTTTTTAATTCATTTTACACCAAGATATTTGTTATCAGAAATTGTGCTTTGATATGTGTCAGGCTGATGGATTCAATAAAAGCCCTGTCAGGAGAAGTTGAGTGAATAGGGTTGCAGAAGTGGTGTCATCAAGGGAATTGATACGTTAACAGCCAGTCTGCTGATCTTGCAACAAAACATACAAACCTAATAGCCATTTTATTTCCTCACCCTGGCAAAATAGTTCAGAGAAACACTAGAAAATATTTGCATAAGTATTACTCATACAAACAAGCTCCGCATGCGCAGGGATAAAAACATATGTAGAAAGTGATCCTACATGCTGTCCTGTTTTCCTATTTGGTGTGTGAAATTCAGTCAACGAGAATAAAGACTTTACTCAAATTAAAGCTCTGAATTTAACTTGGGAATTCAAGCAGACATCCCTTGATGGTCCAACGGAACTTCTCCGTCAATGACGTAGGAGGACAACTTTACTGACACGTTTTCACCCACAGCCAGTAGACCTGCACCCCTCAATCAAACCATCGTAAAGTTGCATTAAGGTCTTATTTTGACATCCAAACCTAGAGGTGCATAAAATCAGCATCTGTTTCTACAAGTGAAATCACACAGGAAGCAAGACAGATTTGAAGAGAGAAATAACTTTTTATCAGACCACATAACACAGGGAGTGAGAAAAGGACACCTGCCCACTGCTCTGCAAAGCTGAAATAATATTACAGCCCAAACAAAGCAAAGGGAAAAGTTCCAAAGCAATTCATCTGAAAAAGGTGAATTACATTGAGGATTTATATCCATGTAATGAAGACAATTAATTGCTACGAGATCCATAAAACACATTAAATGAACAGGGTTTTTTCCAATTCGACTTGCAAGATAAAATTTATTAACTATGTTTAATGGCTACTTAAAATTTTTCTCTTACATATTTATTAAATGTGCCTTTTCAGCAGAACAGAGCATTTTACTAACCGGATTCTACTAATCTAAAAAATGAGCAATTTAAGAAAAAAATATTACTCTGCATGTTATCTACGGATCCATTTAAAATAATTCCTTACACAATAAGATTACCACCACCACAATTGCGTAAATGCTGCTAAAAGGGAATCTGCTTGTCTCACACGAGCAAACAACATTTTGCTGCAAAGATGAATGAGTTCAGCTCACATTATTTGGACATATGTTGCCCATTTCCAGCAGAGATACGGAGCAAACGTGGGTCCTGATGTCATTTGGTGTTACTGTAATCACTTAACTAAACCCCCCCCTACTCGGGAGAGCAGGACACATGGAAGAAACTGGCTTAGATCAGAGAAGTGACCTCAAACGGGTTCCACATCCAAATCTGGTGCTTTGCCCTACGGACTGAGCTGCTCAGCCAAGGCGATCTTCGTGCCTCCAGCTGGGGGTATCTGATGCACCTTTTGCACTTTGATTGCATGCAAATCAGAGACAGAGGTTTAACGCTTAAAAGTGACCTCGAAGTGACTCTGTTCTTTATTCACCACCTATAAAATGGGGATAAGTAGTGCTTCTGTCTTACAAGGGTGTCACGGGAACAGATAAAGTTGATGGTAGTCAGTTATTTTGGTAAGTTTGCGTGAGCACCCAAGATGAAGTAACAGGATAAAAAAGGGTCTGAGCTACTTGAATGAACAGCAGCAGTGTTGCCAACTCTTTAAACTTCAACACAAGCTCCTCAATCTGCAGTGTTCTTCTTAAAGATCAAGTTTCCATAAAAATGTGAGCTTTCCTTAAATAAGAAGCAAGTTCTTAGCTCTGACGGTCACAAAGTGAAACGCAAAAAATATCACCAAAGTCCAACCTTGAGTTTAATGCCTAAATAATAGTTTCGCATATGAAAAATGCTCTTTGTCCTCTGAAACTGTGAGGTTCTGCAAAGTCCTGCACAACCTCTGCACTCATACTTCAGCCTGAGACATGAACCTGGAGAGCGAGGGCCAGAGCGACTCAGGTGGGAAGGACATGGGGAGCTGGTCTGACCACCATCCTGTCCAAGGCATGGTCAGCACCACGGTCACACCAGCGACCAACCGCTCTGGTGCGGATCCCCACACGCCCTGGGGCACCCTGCCCGCCCAGCAAAACACACGGGCTCATTGCAAGGAAGATTTACATGTTTTCACCTACAAATCTCGCACAGAAACAGGGAATAAACAAATTGCTGTGATTTCTACATTATAATAGTGCAAAATATTTCCCCGCAAGAGTCAAGAAGCCCTCGTGATAATGAAATACCTCTCCTACAGCTTTCCCCTTTAGGTATTATAATCACAAGAGCAGCAGCCTGGAAATAAACAAAAGTGAAGATGATAACAAAAGCATGAGCAGTGTTTAACAACCTCCTCTTCTGGAAGGCGGGTGCCACCGGAGCAGACAGACAAACGGAGCGAGCGCTGCTGCGGTTTTAATGATGGGAACCTCTCCTCCCTGGCAACAGCGCTGTTTTCTTGAAGCGCCCGTACAAATTAACAGCATATGCTGCGGTTGGAACAGACCTTTCCTGACCCTCAACATGTAGAAGATAAGCACCTAATTTAAGCCATCGCCACCAACCTTCTCTGCAATGGCTGGAGACAGGCGGTCTCCACACCAGCAGAGCTCTGCTGAAGCGTGAGAGTTTGAGCGTACGGTTTCCAGAGGTAACACTACTGGTGCTACCAGATCAACAGCAGGAGAAGGAATGCACACTCATCTGGATGCCTCATGCGTTCTTTTAAGAAGTCTTGAATTATTTTTTTTTCCTTATTTCCCCCCCCCCTCCACTAACACCAAGTGCAGGTGTTATATTGCTGCTGTACTTTTCTCAACAAGACTACAGTGCTGGTTCAGTCGTGTAAGAGAAGTCAATACCCATGTGTTAAATGGAAAAGGATAGCATCATCTGATACCGTCCTACTGAGAGCTGGGAACCAATACTTTAAATTTGGGGTTGGTTTTTTTACCAGCAAACTTTGCTTTCACAGCAATAACTTGGCCTAGATAAAAGGAGCTGTAGAATCAAAGGCTATGTCACCCTAAATGCTTCTATAGCACAGGCTTTGTCCACCATACGTTCCTAACGTCCTGGCCCTCAATTTCTTGTTAAAAGACAGTTGCACATTGCCTTGCTAGAGTTACAGCACACCCAAGGCAATGTTTGTGTGGACACGAGAACCTCCAAACACGCAAAAATATCAAGTGCTACACAACAAAAGGGGCATGCGGGATTATGCAAGAAATTGGTATTATTTCCGTCCTTGGCAAATGACAAGAATATACGAAGCACAAAGGAAAGCACAGGGCTGTATTACAAATTGGGTACTTCAGTGCCTTTTTCTTTTTATCATCTCTGACCTTCTGAACTGCACACATTAGTGAAACACAACAAATGGGACTCTCAAAATGTGGATGCCTATCGCCAAGTATACATCACCAACAGCAAAACACAACCATCAGCGAGCATTTCGTTCAATAAAGCACTTGATATAAACACGCACCCCCTCAAGCCCAAAACTTTAAAAACGCTTCACTCTTGATGAACGCTCTCCAACTTCAGGGAGAGCAAAGGTTATTTACGGAGTCAACAGGAGCGTGGCACTATGCAGCAATAAATACAAAGGCTGCTAATTTTCTGTTTTCCCCATACATAGATATTGAGAAGAGAGCAAATAGACAAGAGCAGGGGAAAAATTACATACCTTACCAAGCCTGAATGTTGGACACAACTGGTTTCAGAGCAACATTGGTGTGAAGGTAAGTTCCTCAGGCGACCACCAACCGCAATTCCTTTCTGGGCTCCCCAGAGGCTCCAGCTCCCCCTCGTCCGTGTCCCTGAGGAAGATGCGGTGTCCTCCAGTATTTCAGAGCCTCAGCTGCAAAAGATGCTGTTCAGAAAAAGGGAAGAGAAGAAGGTGTGGCATTAAATTCTGGGGTCAGCTGTTTGGCAGATTCAGAGCAGAACATAAGACAACATCGGACAGGAATGAAATGTCAAGGCAGGACAAAGAGCCTGTGACAATCCATCATGCATGGCACCTTCAGAGGGCAATCTTTGAATTCAAGAACTGTGGTGCAAAGCTATACTCGCTTTACAGTACTTCAACAGTGCCCCTTGACCAGGCAACGAATGCCAGCCCGGCTGCTTCTCAGCCCAGTCTGATATCGTAATAAGTAAGTAATACACCTCTCCATAGGGAATATTTTAATTCATTATGGCATTTCTGTAGAATAACAGGAATTTCATATTAAAAACAGAGACATAGCCTCAGTCTTAATACTTTGCACTGTTAAAATGACTCCCGTTGAAGGAATTCAAAGCTCTAGACAGGCAATCACGTTGGGACCTTACAGCTGATGGGAAGCGGTGACTGCCAGCTCAGCACTCAACAACGGGATCCCCAAAGTTCAGTCTCCAAAACAATTGTCGGAGACAGGTAAATGGCCTGAGGTTTTCTGGGAGGGTGGGGGCTCAGAATCATCCCATTTTTAGCTCACTATCACTGCTGAACGTGCTCAGTGTTTCTGAAAGGTCAGACCCTGGCACTGAACAGGGACATGGGGGCCTCACTGTGGACCCCCAGGTGAGAAGACAGCGATGGAGACAACCGCCTGGCAGCAATGCTGCCAGCAATAAAACACCTTCGGAGAAGCACCGAGAAGTTCAAACGTTCATCACTGCCACTGCATACGTCGTCCCTGCCTCCTGGCATATGGGAAAACCCTCAAAGAACCATCCTTCCCCCACATGGACAACACAGCCTGCGAAGCGGGACCAGGCAGAGCCACACAAAGCAGGCGAGGACCCAGCAAAGTTCGACCTCCCTAGGCTGGATTCATACGCACTAGGTGGTTTATGTCCTTAAACAGGCTCAGAGACACTTTTCTAACATTAACTCAACACAGCAGCTGCGAACATACTCTAACTTTGCCTAGAAATGCAAAAAGAGCAAAGAAAAAAAAACCCAAACATATTTATTCCTTAGAGGTCTCCCACACAGGAGAAAGCCTGTGGCAGCTCGAAATACCACAAAATCCCGTTACATCTTCACAAAAAATCCCAAACCCACGAACAGGTTACAGCTATTTGGAAAACCCATTAGCTTTGGGGCTCAAAAGAAGGAAGATTTTGGTAATCAATGTGTAAAACTATCCATACTGAAAGTTAGCATCATACTGCTGGTTTTATACGTCTCTAAAAAATTTTGCCAAAAGTCCACATACAAGCATGGTCACACAGATCAGAGCAACCAAATATATTCAACTTTATTTAGCACTAATTATTTCACTGGGCCTTGTATAAACGGTTTATGTTACATACCACACCTAAAGGCTCTACAAGTGGAGCAGGTTGTGAGACACCCACAGCAGAAGCCAGGATGGCAGAGCGCAGCCCTGCGCTTCTTGGTACACTTTTTCAGACCTTCTGCCTCTCTTGAAATCAGACGCGAAGGACAAAAGTTCAGTTCCTTCACAGCTCCTGTCCTCTTCCAGGCTAACCATGAAAAATCAGACTGCCAACTGAAATGGCTGCTGAATGACTTATGGCTATAGAAACGGCTGATGCTGCAGTAGTTTGATCTGCAGGTAGCAGCAAGACCTAATTCTACTGCTTTTAAGGGATTTCTATCTCCGGAGACCACGGTTACAATTACTTTTTCATTTTTGCTTGTAAATTGTAATGCAAAATAGTCACAAAGAAAATCAGCGCTACATTTTTGTGCATTAACTATACCATCAGCTGAGTTGAGAAGCAGAAGCAACAACAACAATAGGACGAGATCATCACTGCAAGCTGAGTGCAAGAGCCCGGTCTTGCGTTGGAAAAGATGTGTTTTTGAAAGCTCCTATTTAGTACGGCTTGCCAATGCTCATCAGAAGCAAATCTCTTTGGTTAAGAAGCTGACATGTCGCCTTAATAAGCTGCTATGCATGCGCAGAGAGTTTCTGCGCTGTCTGAATTCCTGCACCGCCGGGCGGATCATGACTTAACGGTACAGGCAGGAGAGCCCACTTCCAGCTCCTGGCAAAGACCAAAGAAAAAAGCTTCCCTCACACCTAACCACTACCATTATGGGAATGAGAGCACAGCAGCAGCGAGGTGGAAAATGTTGCTGCCGAGCTGTTGCCTGATCCAGACTGAAAGCGTGGAGTACCACCAGCACGTGGGAGGATGGGAAATCATCACAGGAGGTATGGGCATGGACGTGGGGGGGAAACAACTTTGGTCATGACAAAAAGCACAATGACTGTGCACCATTCCCATCTCTCCGATACCAGCACTTGTTGCGGACATCCCTCCCCCCCCTGCGGGCAGGATTCCCACCAGCAGCAAGGTGCAGCTGCTGCAGCCTGAATGCAACGTGCTTCCTCCACCCTCTGATGGTGCGCATCACCCCCGCGCAGAGGGAGGGAGGCAGACCAGCGGCCATTCCTGGTCAGCAATATAGTAAGATAAAATGCTACAAAACAATAATGCAAGGAAACCCTCATTTGTGTTGGCTCAGAACCTTCTGGGGAAAAAAAAAGAAAAAAAGAGTATGCAAGTCCTGTTAACACAAACCTGCACAATTTTGCAGAAAAACTCCCTTCACATTCCGTACGCCACTACTGACATGGTCGGTGTCCTAGCAGGCAACTGGTCTCCCTCTCACAGTCAAGAAACCTGGAGAGACCATCACACAGCTCCTGAGATGCTCCTCGGACCTCCTCTCCTTGGGGCATCCCTAGTGAGCAGCCACCCCGAGGGCTGGAAGAGCCCGGGCTGCCGGTGGGCTGCCGGAGCCACTGCCCAAACGCAGAGCCCCACGGCTGCCGAGTGACACAGACACCAACATCCCTCATAAACACACATTCATGTCAGCCGGCAGCTGCTGGAGGAGCTGGCACTGCTCCTGCCTGAAACAAAACCACGTCTGAACTTACAGAAACGCCCCACGTACTAGAGATCCCACAACTTCAGTTAGTTTTGGTTCTAGAATTTTGTGCTCCCCGCATCCTCCTCTGATCAGACGTGCGGAGGTAACTGCAGACAAACTACGAATTACTTTCATTATCCCACCACTTCAGATTTTTACATTCAGTTTCTGGAGCCCTGGATTAAACATTCTGGTGCATTCCTAAATTAACATAGTTAAGTGGTATCAGATCAGTCTTCGAGTCACAAAAGCAGGCATATAGATGTTCTCATTAATCAGAAAAGGCAGACGACATCTTTCCAGTAAAAAGAGAGTATTTCCCTTGGAGGAGTCTCAGTCCTTTACTGATAGAAAGCATGAATAATAGAAAATAACTATACACTTTAGATGTAACAAATCAGACCAAATATTCAATCCGAAGACACCATTTCCATCTCAAGATGTTCCCAGACCACGGATCAATGATGGCTGGGAGACTCTCACAGGAAGCCTTGCTGTACATTGGCCCTGTTCTCATCCTTTTCTTCAGGCATCAGCTATTGATCGCCGCCAGGGTGAGGACAGGAGCCGGCTGGACCAGCACGGTCACCCTTGCATTCCAGTGCCATACAGCCTACGGTGCAGCTTGGGCCTTGGGGCTGGGGATGACAATATGGGTGAGCGACTGCAACTTTAGATAGGGCAAAAAGAGGTATCCCAGAAGCTGAAAGATAGCTGCAAGCAAATATTACAGTATAATAGATATTCAAATTAGTATTAGTTTGTCTCATCAAAAATTAATTACAACCTACCTAACTGCAACTGAAGAAATTAGTTGGGCATAGAAAAGATTAAATATTTAAAGAGTCTGGTGACTTAAAAATAATTGAAACCATATCTCCTTACTTAAATATTACATTTTTTTTTTTATTTTTACTGCTAGCGTGACCATTAAGGAATGTATGTGCACCCATGCAGACATTTATGGCACACTCAGATATATGTAACATGTTCATATATAGTCTCATAACTTCCCTCTTTTCCTATAACTACACTTGGATAAACACGTCCGACTAACAGAGAGGAGCTGTACCGGCAGAATCGGAAGAAAGGCTGTGGAACAGGCAAGGGAAAACACACTGATATTGCTAAGTATTTAACAAAGTCAACCTCCTCTGTAAGTGCAGGAAAAAAGATCCCACAGCAGAGTCTGAACACAGCAGGGGATTACACCAATTCATTAGCAGGTATATCTTCTAATTACGGACATTAGTCCCCATACAGCTGAGCAGGCAACAGCTGCTGCATTTTGCCATATCCTCAGGATCGAGCTCACTGTTTCCTACCGAGCCTCAGGACAGCATGGCTGAACGCAACCCCCCCATGCCAGCCTCAGCCGAAAGCAAGGGTTATCCCAAAGGATGCTCCTGACTCCTCACAGCCCAAATCCGAAGAGAATCCGGCTTCTGGGTTTTGTGGGATTTGTCCCTCTGCCTCTGCCACGTCAGGGAACTGTAGGATGAACAACTCATCCCGTCAGCTCCATCTCTGGTAAAGATCTCACATTAATTTAGTGTAAAGGTGACACTGGTGAAGAAGGGAATAAAATGAGACTTTGAATCCTTCCTTCCAGAAGGCCAATGGTAAAAAATTGGTAGCAATGCAACTCTGGCACCTTTCCAACTACGCCACTTAGAGCATCGCCCACAGCCCCGGCCCAGACACACTTTGTCATTCAGGATGGCTCAGTACAAAACATAAATAAAACAGAAGTCGCCAGCACGACTGGCGCTCAGCTGTTCTGAGGGGTTTTTTCCTTCCCTGCGAACAAAACAACCAGTGAAATAGCAGAACTGCAATTCAAGCGAGAACATCCACGAGTAGGAAATTTGGTGGAGGCTGGTGGTGTGATGGAGTTCCTCGGGAAATTAACTCAATTAAAGAATGCAGGCAGTAATAAAATGAAGAATACATTGACTAAGATGAATATAATGGACTATTGTGATGCTGCTGAACATCAGCATTGGTTTTTGGAAAGGGGAAGAAAGAGCAGTGGTTAACCATGCTTGCTGTGTGAACTATTCCCATCGTAACAGTATTAATGTTACATTACGAGGTTCAAAAGGATGATTAATATTTTGCCGGGTTAGAAAATGCTAAGACACTGCACAAGTCTTGCTGCTGCTGCTGCATATGAGTAAATAATTTCTGAACGTGGAATCCAAGAAATTAAGTGGAAATACTTCCAATTTGAAATAAAACATGCATGCTGAAGAAAGGCACTTATATTAACGAAGGCTGCTTCTCAAGTTCAAAAGCATTAAGTTGCAGGCTACTCTCTAACTGCCTAGCTGCTAACGCTGCATTATGCTATTAAGTTTTTTTTATTATTATTATTACTCCTACTACTACTACAGTCTGGTTACACTATAAAATAAGATCTCCTGGGCTCCTTAGATTCAGACGTTTACATCTGCCCTTGTACCGAAGCTCTTTCATGAGATTATTGTTTCTTCTGTCAGCTCAATTGAAAGCAATGATAAAGTTATAGCGATGCATATGTCCTTGTCAAATAATGCTTTCAAAGGGTTGGAAGCACATTTGCGGAAAAAAAGCAACGCTTAACTGATTTCCTGGGTTTAGGAGAGAATGAGTATCAAACAGCTTGCACTTAACTGGTCAGATCTTCAAAATAATTGAGTAATGAAATAAACCCAGTTCTTCCAACAAGAGCTGACAGGTTTATATCAGAGGCAGCTGTGTGATACAACTTTTGCTGATATGACAGTATCTAACTGGATTTCCTCTTACTCTAACTTAAAATGGGAATGGAACTAGAAAACAATCATGTCACTCCTCTTAGTATCACAGCTAAACTGTGAGCCTTAAAATGTGTCAATATATGTAACAATGGAAAATAAATTACGTTAACCAGGGAAAAACACTATGTTTTGATCCATTCCAAGATAAACTTCTATACGTGCAAAGTGAGTGCACTGACTCTTCTGGGGTATATTTTCTATATTCGGTAATTCAGGTACATTCCAGGATGAAGAATGCTGTTTATCACCAGAAGGTTCAAATACCTTTGGATCTCTTTACCACAGCTGATAGCACATAAGTGGATCATGTTACAGGATCAGGACATGAAAGCATAAGCTTTTTATAAACATACTGTACTTTTCTTTTTCTCTATCTAAGGTATTAGCTTGACCACTATTAAGTTTAATCTCATTTGAACTCAGTGAATTTGTATTTTGCCACCCAAAAGTGACTTCTCTGTATCTCCTTCAGACACGCTTTCACCTTCCTTTTTCCCCCTTTTTTTTTTTAAAATAATAATTTATTGAATTTATTTTATTTTGGTTCAGGGACTCTGTCTTACGAATACTTCAGATGAAATTTCCCAACAGTTCTGGCACTGGCCTCACTCTGCTCTCACTGGAATTGGTGAGATTTATTACTGACTTGCATTAAGATTGGTCATAAGAAACAACTGTCTTTGCTGCCCTAATCTGTCACTCTTCAGAGATACTCTCCTTTGTGTTCCTGCCATTTCTAACCTGCTTTCTGTTGGAAAATGAATAAGTAAATGCATATCTCCATCTACTGTTAAATGTCATTGCTAAGCAAATCTTTCGTCCTTTGCTAAAGTTCTTATCTCTAAAGTTATTTATTTAACTCTAACTTTATTGTTTATCTCTGTGGAACATATTGGGATAAGCTGGTACACCAAATGTTAGAGAAAATACAAGTATATTGGATTCTGCGGCACCTGGAGGACACACAGCTGTCAGTCAGTTGTCAACCCAGAATCTGAGCAGGGGTTTCCATTATAAATTCAGATTATTATTCTCAACATTTTGATCGTAAAAGTCACACATAGCGTCAAACTCTGATACATTTCCCAGGAGTCCAAAATGTGATTCTCCTTTGCTGCTTTAAGCCGTGTTTAGTTATATTAGTAGAAACAATTGTTTCTAATCACTTTCCAAACTTTGAAAAGTTTTGTCAGATAAATTAGTGCTATACAACATGCTGTCACTCTGAAGTCCCACTCGCTGCCGCAGTTTTACACTGTTACAACCCAGGGGAACGGTAAGAGTCAACCAAGTCCATAAGTGACACACAACAGCAGCCTCACTCGGTGCACAGATCTGTTACGTTAGCCTGAAACGTATATCAAATTCACTGACACTTGAAAAACACCAACCTAACTGCTGAAATGTAGCTTTTCCTATGTTAATCGTATATTTGAAGAAAAATAAACTCAACTTGAGCTGGAAAGCAGCGTAAAAGCCTGGTAAATCTCTGGCGCCTTTAAGCGCTGTAATTTCAGCCAGTGGTACAAAAAGGACGGAGCCGGGAGGATACGGAAGAGAGCACGCAGAGGTCTGGCAGAGCATCAGGGAGGAGGCAAGGATGTCTGCAGCAACTTAGGAGAACCGTAAGGGCTGGGCGAGTGCGCCGGAGAGCCAAGAAGCAGCCAGAGCGGACCTGGGGCTGCAGGAGGATGCCAGAGCCTTCGAGGAGAAGTGTCAGGAGTTTGGAGAAAGTTGACGCAAGTTAAAAAGGACCATAAGGAAAGAGGAGCACGTGCAAGCCCTGGACGTTTTGGCACACAGCCACCAACACGTTTGCAATTGCAAATCACGACTCCCTTAACGTCGGCTCCCCTTTCCAAGCACACACACTGCTCCAGTCCATGCCTTCTGCACCAGACCGTCTCGTCTTACACGCTGAACTGTAGAAAACCATCAATAACAAGTGCAAAGCAATGAGGAATCCAGCACTGACGCAGAAGGCATCCCTGCCACAGACTCCACGCCAGAAAGATCTTGAGTTCACCCCCGTAAACACCTCCTGCTGTCTGCTCTCAGAGAGAGACGGTTACATGGACTCTCCCAGCCAGTCACCAGACTATCTGAAATTCTCTCATCCACCCATAAAATGAGGCAGTACAACAGTGCTCCAGTGGGTACAGGCCGGTTTCCTTGGCGCGCTGTAAGTCCTACCGGAGTGGGAATACAGCGCCCGTCAGGCTGCACGGCTGAGCCCGCCTGAACGGCACGGGTCTGAACCGCCCTCAGTCTCATTAGGTGCTCCGTAGTCTCAGAGCAATCTTTCGATTTGTGTGGAAAACCAAAGCAGCTAAAAGTAGACTATGAAATGTAAGGGAGTTTAGAATAACCTCGTTACAAAATACACTGGATTCCCTTCAGACACGGCTCAAGACTGCTGACGCTGTTTGAAGTCCGTGATTAGGAGACCCCAGCCAGAAATATGTCACTAAGCCCAGGTAGAGCTTGGCATGAGATGAAAAGACTCATTTATAGCCACTGTCAGCAAAGAAACCATACGATACACCTGACCCCCATCTAAATCTTGACATGGCCAAAGTATAATGAAATACAGATGAAAACTATTCATAACAGAGCAGCGTTTGAGACAGAAATTGGCCTTATCACTGATAAAAAAATTTGTCTTCTACAAACACACATTGACACACAGAGTTAGCAGTGCTCACACAGGTAACTGCCTGTGCCATCAGGTGGTTGGACCCCCAAACCCTCTTCCACCCGCAGTTCATCGTGCCAGCAAGTAATTGTGTTCAATTAAAAACTCTTTGGAAATATGATCCCATACAAATCAGGCATGAGAGTTTAGCGTGCCTTGCCTCTTTTAAAAGTCCTTCTAAACCCCCAAATAATACGGTCAAAACCGTGCTGCAATTTTGCGTGTATTTAAGTCAATTAGCGCAAATTCATCTCAAGGGTGATTTTTTTTCAGTCCGCTCACCCTTAAACAATTGGATACTGCAAAAAAGCCTACAGCTATCTATCTGCATAGCACTGCAAATGTTTTGAACACCACTAAAATAAAGTTCATTGACCTGAATTTATCTCTGCTGTAACATCACCGACTTCAGTAGGCTTTTGCCAGTGATAAATTTGCCCACTGGGTTCTAGGACATGAAGCGACTACGAAATCACAGCTTGTAGAAATGTCAGTGAACAGGTTTGGATGTGGGCAAGCCTTGTGCACCAAGAAACTCTTCTCATTACAAATCTGCAAACCTTTGGCAGTTTGCAAAACACTGCTCTTAGAAACATTTTGAAGAGCTATAAATAGCCTGCTCAGCCCATGATAAATTATACTCTGTGAAGACTGCAAGACTAGAAATGTCTATAGCTCTGGGTTTTCAGTGGGGGCTTTCAGGACTTCTTTCACTCGAGACGAATGTTCAGACTTCAAGTTTTCACGTGTGTGTGAGCGTGTGCAGCATGTCTGTACACACATGTTAGAGTCACTTCTGGGTTCTTTCTGTTTCTAATGAAAAGTAGTATTTTAAAAGTCACAAACTAACATCGTTCAAAGAAATTGAAATGCCCTGTGAAATTCCCAATAAAACAAACAAACAAAAAGGCCCAAGTTCATACAATTTGATGTCCCTGAAGCTTCTAAGTTTCAGAAGCCATATGGTTTCGAACGCCCCTTAACTGTCTCTCACAAGAAATCTCGACGCAGCCTCCTGAACTCTTGAGCCAACCTGAAGTGACAGCCACAGCCTCTGCTCCTCTGGACCGGCTACTGAAAGGGCTGAATTTCGCCAGCTCTGACCCGCATTCAGAGTAGAAATAGTTACGTATTCCTACTCCTCATCTGCTCTTCTCAAGAAATGCATTACCGCTCTGATTGCTCACTAAGTGTGAAGGCTGACATAGGAAGATGGCACATGCACATCACAAAAAATAAGACGCAATAAGTAGGGAGGGGGGAAGTACGATAAAATTCTCAGCTGGTGTAAGTCAGTCTGGAGTTTTTTAAGTTAATGACTACAGAGCAATTTTTATCCTTTCAGATCCATACTGTGCATTGTGTTTTTGCAAGCAATCCAACAAAGAGATGTGACAACCACTATCCAGCAATAACCATTTTACAGTGGCCATTACAATTACACACAGGCAATTATCCCGGTGCCAGAGATTGATGGGAATTATGCTTTCCCCTTTCTATTCCGCTGTGGAAGTATAACAAAAATTAGTTAAAGTATATATTAATGGTTCCTCAAATAATATACTTGATTACATCTACTGCAGAATATTTTCCTTCATGTTTTTGTAATGAATCTGACCATGAAAAACAAATTTATGCCTACAGTTTGTATCATTATAAACTCAACTCATTTGATGTGGAAAACCTACAGTTTAATTGCTTGATTTAGATTTGGCTGGTTAAATGCGTACTGAAACATTACTCTTTTAATTACGTTAATTTATAACTGAAAAGCTAAATTTACAAAGGCAATAACATTAATTATTTACTTGCCCATTAAAGCTGAATATTTATTATCAAGCTAATTGGCTTCATAAGTCTGCCAAAAAATTACAAATGAGTTTATGAACTGATTTATACAGGAATGATACTGCTGTATCTCTGAGCAGGTTGTGTGTGTTTAATGGATTGCTCCGATATATATTTCTTTCATTTATAGTCTGTTACATACAGTATTTTCAAAAGATTTTATTTTTTTTTCCTTGGTAAAGATGCCAGCTGTGACTCAGAGCAAGCTCCTTTACTGTTCTGTACCCAAAATCCTTGATGCAGTGAGATGTACCTTCACTGGTCTGTAATAATTTATGAAGATTGCATCTGGCCTGGTCATTTAAATGCTCACTGAAGGGAGGACTACATTGGGTTAAATCAACCAAAAAGGGAAACACAGTAGCTCAGAATAATCCAGCTCCCAGGCAGGATAGCAGGGCTGCTGAGAAACGACACCCAGTAGTGAGAAGTCTCCATCCTCACTAATATTTCAGCTTCATTTCCACATGCAAGGTAACTAATATATTCAATATTTATTTATGCATGCATCCTCCAACTAATACAATTAAGTTACTAATGCTTACAGAACAATTTGAGTGTTACCTTAATGTATGATGAAAGGCTAATTTTGATCGCTGTCGAGACAGAAATTCTAATTCCATTTGGCAATGGCTTTCAACTCCGGCACAAAGCAGATACCTTCTCTTCCTGCTCATGTTCCGTAAATACGTGACTCTCCCCGGGGGTGAGGGGATCACCAAGGAGCTGCGGCCGCGCGGCCATCGGCACGGGGCAGAACGCACTGCTGCGATCTTCGGTTTTGCTCGTGCTTCTGTGAAAGTCCTCTTTGACTGAGACCCACCAATAATTGGTCTGCAGAGCGCACAAGATAAGCTGAATAAAAGAGCCAACCCTGAGACAGAACAGTAACTACTGTGTTCAATATTTATTTTCTGCGGGTGTCCTCAAAACAGGATGATTAGGTCTAAATTACTGTCTAAACTTCCAACCATGGTGTAACTGTATTGCAAAGGAAGGACAGAAGTGTCCAAGAAAGAGAGGTAATAGGTCAGTGGATTCGGTGTCTCACCTTACGTGAGAATCACAGTTTAAAACTTTGCTGCCCGTAATTTTCTTTTCCTGCAACTCCTCTGCTGCTGTCTGCAGCCCAGCGGCGGAGCCAGCGGCGTGGAACCTGGGAACCTCTGTCTCGGGGAAAAATCATCTGGCTCAAACTATCAGCATCTCACACCACCTGAAAGGCTGGATTCAAGACATACAGTTTATTTTTTTATTATAAAACTGATAAAGGAAAAAACAACAAAACACCACAACTTATAACGGAAAATGTGGGGTTTCTTTGCCCGTGTGTTAGCTGCCATCACAACAGAAGACCTGCACCAGGATCACAAGTCCATCCAACATTTGCCTTTCCTAAAATGACGCAGGACATTGCTCCTTATGCCAACAAAGCAGACACACTCGTATCTCCCCGTGCCAATTTTCTCTAAATACAAAAGAAACACAGCTCAGTTTAACACAGCTCTGTAGGGGTACAAGACACAGAACTGGCGAGAGCCAGAAGAATTTGTTAACACCCAAATCCAACCCGTGATGTTGAAGACACACATTTTTTTTGACAGTTTAATTCCATGCCCCCCAAAACAACAAGGGGCACTACTTCAGTTGAGTACGTTAAATCAGGTTGAAACTAGAGCTGTTCCATACCCACACCCAAAGCGGGACGGGGGCTGCGTGGCAGTGGGGTGACAGCTCCCTGACCCTCATTCTCCATGTGCAGATTTCCACGTGGCCACTTGCACAGTTTTTTCTCTGTATTCTCTTGCAAGAGCGTGTACTTTGCATCCTTTCTACTAAGACCTGATCAAAAGGCTGCCATCATCACCGCAAGACTCCCCGTTAATGTTTGGATTTAAATCAGCATTACAGAGTTTGTCCTACTGCCTGTTGTGCTCATGGCTACGTCTAACTTACACGCATTAAATAGTCATGAAAGCAATCATATGTCTTGCTTTGCATCACCATATATCTAGGAGTTTTGCTGCTTGTCCTGGCTTGAGGTAAAACAGGACCAATTTTGTTCAGTAACTTCGCTACTTAGCTGGGCCTCTTCTAACTACTGAAATTAACAGCATATTGTGCAGACAGTGTTCACTCTCAGACTGATAAGACCAATGTTTATAGCTGATGCCCAGGCATGGGATGCAGAGAGGCTCTGGCTTATACTCATTGCTATAACCCCCAAGGCCAACCAACTGTGGTATTTGCCCCGTTGGAAGGTCGGAAGTGGAAAAGCGTAGTGGGGTCCCGCCTGCGGAGAGGAGCGGACAGGACAGGTGACCCCAAACTGACCAACAGGGTATTCCATCCCATCTGCCTCATGCTCAGTGTAAAAGCTGAAGGATCAAAGGGTCGGCTCTCTCTTCCTTCAATGGCCGACGTCTGAGGAGGACTCCGTTCGTCTGCCTGTGATCCCGATCCTGAATGCAGATCCAGAATCCAGTTCCCATCCGTCACCGAGTCCAGCCTGGGACTGCCCCAGTGGCAGCCGGTGTCGTGATTGTCATCTTGGGAGCTTGATACAGTTTTGTATATATTTCATCATTTCTTTTTAATTTATTATTAATATTTTATTAAAGTAGTTTAGTTCCCTCTAAACTCATACGTCTCTTTTTCCCTCCTCTGCCTCTCTCTTTGAAGAGGGGTAGAGGGGAGCATCTGTCGGTCCCATCTGGGGTCCCCCAGATCCCCATAGCCGATTTGGCCTAAACCACGACAGTGCTACCCACTTCCCTGTGGGCTTTTACTGATAGCCCAAAAAGTGTGGAAAGCGATCTATGCGGAGCCATTCAATGGAGATACAACGATGCCACTTTTAGAGCTTTGCCTCAGCAATGTTTGACTTGGCTAAATTACATCCGCAGCTTCTTCCTCCCAACAAAGCGCAGCCCAATGAGATAATAGCAAGGAATCACTAAGTAGGACAGAGGAGGAAATTTTTCTACCTGTAAAAGTTTGTTACTTAAAAACATATATATATAATTAGACCAAAAGTCAAAGTCTCAGAAATATTAATTATTCAGAAAGCTATTAGGCATAAAAGTCAATACAAAACTCAGTTGTGTAATGCTTCATTGAAATTTCAAAATTTTTTTAAAACTTCATTAGCTATATTATATATATTAGCTATTTCTCAGAAAAAAAAAATATTTCAAACTAAAACCCAAGTCTTTTGTTTAAAAATAAATAAATAAACCAACCCCTATAGAAGACACTAATTTTAAGAAAGTCCAGAAGTCTTGTGCTGTTTTGGTTTCAGCTCAGTGTTTGCTGAACCTGGCCTCTCCCTCGCTATTATTAAGGTATTAATGGTTTGGCACTAAGCAGTGCCAACGCATCAGACTGCAAAATCCCGATCAGGTCTGGCACGAAGCAGCAAACCTCCCAGAGAAAGAGCTGGTACGAGGCAGTGCCGGTACACGAGGATAATACTGCATGACAGACAACCAGCGGAAGAGAGGATGGCAAATAGAAGATAACTGTCAAGTATGTAGTATTTTTAGCAACAATCAACCAAAATGCCTTCGACATCAATTTTAAGCCACTTAATCCTCTTAATGATACACTATGGTGTTTGTTTATGATTAGGGTTTCACTTTGTTTTCTATAGAAGATTCCCCTCAGACTCCCGCATTCAATGTGCTTTGTAAATAGTGCTGTGAATACATTGGGTATTAGGTTGGAGCTTAGTTATCACAGTGCTAAATTATTTCAGCTGGGTCGTTATTAATTCTCCTAATATTACTATTATTCACTATCATTACAACAACTCAGCACCCTATGGATACATTTATTAGAGAGCATAAATCCGGTGCTCGTATAAGATGCTGGAATGCCTACTCTGCAATCTTTATGCAAAAGCCTGAGGAATATTTAAAAAGCATTATCTTTAGGACAACTTTTTAAAGGCTTACCTCTAGATTCCCATCCTCCGCCCACCTATTACATTTTCGTATGATGTTAGCTAAGTTTTCCGTATGTGATACTCACTGCAGTACAGGCTATGGCCCAAGGCAAAGCTCTTTCATAGTAAATACACTGGGGAAAGGGATGGTGGAGAGAGAGCAAAGAGAAGGAGCGTACTGCTGTACACAGCAATTTCCATTAAA
This sequence comes from Anarhynchus alexandrinus, assembly GCA_008711295.1. Classification (NCBI taxonomy): domain Eukaryota; kingdom Metazoa; phylum Chordata; class Aves; order Charadriiformes; family Charadriidae; genus Anarhynchus; species Anarhynchus alexandrinus. Next base: position 7,646,755 of record VUYV01000010.1, on the reverse strand, counting down.
AGAAAGCATTTACAAAAATAGACACTTAAAAATATCTTAGCGCATATTCCCCTCCCCCTTCGAAGACTTTATGCTACCGCACATATCTTTTTCTAACACAAGCGTATGTTTGATTGGGTCTCGATTCAGAAAAGCAATTCATTCAGGGAAGAGCTTTTAGCACCTGCTTAAAACCTGTCAGAGAAAAAGTTAAGCAGATGCTTCAGTGTTTTCCTAAATCAGGACCGTAACTGGATTTATGAGCACATAAATCCCTCCATGTCATGCATTCACACGTACAGATTTTGAAATTTTGGATCCGTTATCAGTACCTGTCTGGACACCTCTGAGTCTGGTAACAAGAGACAACAACTCTGTTTTAAGCTCTGCAATAGTCCCAAATATTTCAGTACTGTTCCCTCCAACCTCCCCAGGTTACCTCCCCCCTTCAGTAAAGTCGCACCATTTTCTCACTATAGTGGATGACAGATTAATAGTAGTAGTACCAGTGCTGGTTTTGTTGCTTCCCTCTAGGGTTCCCTAAATCCTTCACGACGACCACTGTGTCACGGCAGCTTCTGTTGGCCGCCCATCAGTTTTGGGGGGCTCCTGAGCTCTCCTGAAGCAGTGGTCCCTACACAGCAATTCCTTATTTTGCATGTGTGCAATTGTGTTTGGTTTTTTTAAATGACTGGTGCTCATCCATACATCGGAAATGTACTTTCTAGTCCATCATCTAAGCAACTAGTGAAAATTATTAAGACAGATCCTTCTCACACCCCATGGCCAAAATGTCCAAGGACATTTGAGTTAAATGTTAATAAACTGCTCTTAAAGACTTTGTTAAAGTCAGGTCTGCAGCCATTAGCAGTTACTGGCCAGTGAATTCCTTTCTACCTGGAAATGTGCACCTCTGCTGAAAGCTTCTATCGATCCACTAGTCAAAAAGTTTGAAAGCTACAAGTTTGAGCTCGGCTGTCTCTCAGCTATGGGAACGTGGTTCTTAAGTGAGCGTCAGACTCCTGGCGAAAGACAAAGTGCTTCTGCTTTCCTCTCTTTTGGATTAGTCACCCAATCAGAGAAGGAAATTAGATTAGTTTGGGCTTAATAAAGCATGTTAGATATTATTTGCTGCTCACAGATATGTGCAAGTTCAGTAATTTGCTCTGTATCTTTCTGGGTATTTACAAACCTCTATTTCCCTTGTACCGTCCTCTGTGATGACAGGTACTACGTTTGCCTTCCTCCGGACTTCTGACAATTGCCCTATCTGCCGTAAGCTGCTGAGAGTCGTCGTAAATAATTTGGTGGGTACATTTCAGAAGGCCATGCTGACCCAAATATATCACACTTATCTAAATACTCCTTATCTTGTTCTTGCCTTTGCTCGTAACCCCTTGTTACAGGGAACACTGTTATAGATCTGACACAATTATTAACCTTTCTGCGAAGAGCAGTGCAAAATAATGGCATTTGGTATTTTTGTCTTCTCCGTCTAGTCCATTTATTTGCTCCTCTTTCTTACCGATGGACTTTTGCCTTCCTCTTCCTGCCAGCACTTTTATAAGTCGTTTCATAACCCTTTATAGCTGCAACTGATTTTGCCTCTCTGTCCTTCTGATTTTAGCCTACATGGCTGCACAACCAGTGTCCTCCTTAGCCACACATCTTTTCTTGCCAGGTTTGTACCATTTCACATTAGCGAAAAGCTCCTGCCGTAGCCACGCTAGCTCCTTATCGCATTTTTTTACTAAGACTGACACCAGGTTTAGATGCACTGCCTTCAGAAGGGGCTTGGCTACAAACTTTGGGTGCAGAGGAGCTCTGGAAGCCACAACGTGCCCCCCGTACGTACTGCTCCAGCACCGAAGACGTACCCTACTACGCCAACATCTGCCCTCCCACTGAGCGGCGCACAGCTGGATTAACAGCACAGGGGGAAGGGCTGAACAAAAAGCCTCTCAATTTCTCACTCCGTACCCCTCCTCTCCATATGCAGTGATTAGAAGGGATACAGCAAATATCCGCATTTCCAGGCAATTACTCACTGTGTGAATAATCAGAGGATAGGATGGAGGTCTCCTAGACCCACAGCCCCCGTGTCCTCTACACACGGCCGAGAACCTACCCCCACACATTGCTGAAGGTTAAACTCTTGAGCTACACCAGCTTTAGCGAACCCTAGGCTGAATCTCAAGAACCAGTATGAGTTTGGTAGGAGCTTGCCATCCTTAGTCTTAGTTAAATGCATTTTCTCAAATCATCACTGCAATCTTCTTCACAAAAGATTTTCAATTTCAACAAAAATAGTCTAAAAATAACCGCTTTCTCTTCTTGGACTGCAGTCACTTAACAGAGCCAAGAACTAGCAATTTATTTCGTGTTCAGCTAAACTGAAATGCTTTAAATTGCATTGATTAGCAAAGCTTTGGCTTTAAATCTCGAATGGAATTCTGGGGAGATCATTTAACAAAGGAAATTTGCAGACTGTATGCAGACATGACAAAATATATACATGCATTATTGCAATATGACTGGGTAAAAGGTTTGAGTATGTCCCATTTTTATATATTCTCCAAGCAAGGTAGTAAAGAAATCAACCATAAACTGTCAGGACTAAGTATCTTCTAGATCATCCTTGGATTTCAGCGGCCAATCTACCCCCGGCCCTACACTTGAGGTAGCCATACACATTGTGCAAAACACGGAACCCAACAGGCATTGAGAATCCTGAATTCATCCCTATGAAGGGCTACAGATGAAAGACGCAGAGAGATGGGCCCCTCAGTGGAAGAGCTCACAGAGAAGCTGGTGCTGTCCTGGCAGTGGGAAACGGGTGCACACAAGCAAAAGAACTAACTCCTCATTTCACTCTAACTAGTCTCATTTCTTTGCTGTGCTACTCCCCCAAAATTACCTTGTCTTTGAGCAGTAGAGGCCCCAAATACCTCATCTTTACATTACTTTGAGTTTGCACAAAAGTATCTTCAATATAATAGTGAGGGGTTCCCTCTCCAAACATTTTACATCCCAGTTCAAATGCTCAAATGCTTTTTTAATTCATTACCCACTGCCCGAACCCAGCCTGCTCAGACACTTCAAAAAGAAGCTACGTGACATACCCTATATACTTCTGGCTGTCAATATATCTGTGTCCTAAGCTGTCTTCCTACAGCCCTAACTTATCAGCGTAAGTTATTTTCCCCGCTGAGAGCAATACCCTTGTAAAAATGTCCCACAACCAATTCCAATCAAAATGCCACCTGCCCTCCACCTACCCTGTCTTCACAGTTTCTCTCTTGAATATTCTGGTGGCATTATTTTTTCTTCAATACCTTTTGGATTTTGTACACCTTGGTCATGACCCCTCTTAATCTCTTCTATCCTAATGAATATAAACATAATTTTCTTAACCTCTCCTCCTAGCTTATAACCCCCGAGGCCCGTTATCATCCTTGTTAAGACTGTATCCATAATTAAGGTGTCTAAAAAGATCAAAAGGAACGAACAAGAAAGCGCCTACTTCATACAAATTGTTACATGAATAACCAACATCTCCCCCCCTCCGACTCCCCCTTCCCATCCCAACCCGAGCGCTGGGTGTTGGAGGGCGAGCGGGACGCCGATCCCCGCGCACCAGGCGGTTCCGCCGGGACAGCCTTTGAAGCCGCAGGGTGCATCGCTCCTCCCAACTGCGCGCCGCGATATTCATCCTCTTCTGGTATTCGTGCTAACTCATTACAGCTCCCCGTACAGACACACGCATTTATATTCTCCGCAGATAACCGAAAATTCACACCTGCCCATGTTACACATCAGACAAACTGCCCTCCATCTGTCCGTACGCAGGCACACGTACAAGTTCATATAGACACACAGGTGGCAGACTGTTCCCCGCACGTATACACAGGGATGGATGCACACAGGTGTAGGCACACGTTTGATATTGCTGTTACCAAGGAAAGAGAACACTGACCATAACCACTTTTAATACAGCACGGCAGATGAAGATAACACACCGACCGGCCTTCAGCTCTCGCTGTGGCTGGCATCCGTTAGTCGTATAGAGCCTTGAATCCTTCACTGATAAGCAGTGTAGAAGCCTCCAAGGGGTGAACGTAAAGTTACAAAAATGCCCAGGGCATGGGAGATAAACACCTTGCAGGGGATATCACTGTGTCCTTACGGATTATGCTATATGATATTTAGAATTTGGAACCTGCCATAGCAGATCAGACAAGAGCTCTGTTTAGACCGGAGACCTGAATCGGGCAGTAGCAAAAGCAGATGCTTCAGGGAAGGGTTTGAGAAACCCTCGCAAACAATCCTAGAACAACTAAACCATCTGGGCTATTTTCTTCCTGATCTTGATTAACCAGAGAGTTGGCAGGCAACCTGAAAAGGAAGAATTTCTCTACCTCTCTCCAGCACCTCCCTTTCAACTCTTACCACTGCACAGTCTCACTGCTGTGAAATGAGGTCCAACCCTCTGGACTTCAGCTCTTGAGCTTTTGTCCTTGGTGGCACCTTGTCGCAACTTGTCCCGCGGCCCCAGCAACTCCCCAGCTCCTCCCACACCCACACAATACGAAATCACGAGCTCATGACCAATCTGCTGCTCTTGTAAGAAGTTCCTTGCAAAATTTGCTCGCACATTAGTGAATCACTCCCAATCTGTTTTGCATAAGCAAATTTAAGGTATTTCATTATGGAAATGTATGCCAAAACATCTTCCCACAGAGCTTCACCCTGCCACGGTATGACGCAGTTGCGCAGGGTCGAGAGTGCGGTGCGTTTTACGGAAGACAGGGCTGCAACCTGTTTGTAATGGGGGAACGATCTGTGCAAGCATAAAGGTGAAAATGCATTTATTTGTCCTTGGCATGCTTCGTAACTGCCCATCCGCTGCTCAGCGGGCACAGCCAGGAGTAACAACCTGCAGGAGGAAACAGTACTAACCAACCCGTAGCCCACGCCAAACTTACGACTCTATTTTTCTTTGCCGTTATTATCTATCAGAGCACGGTTACTATGAAACACTATCTGCATATCTTATCATGCCTACATTTATGCTACAGGAGCAAATCAGTGGCTGAAAATAGCTTTGTACTCCTCCAAGAAATCTCGCTGCCTTTACCAGACCTTAAGCTGGTAGTTCTTTATCAGCATCTTATTTATCGAGGCAATTCCCGCGCTGCTGAGCTTCATCGTTACTGAGGGTGGGCGACAGACGCTGCTGTTTCACCCTCCTGGCCTTCGCAAAGAAAATGCAGCTCCAGCTTTGAAGAGAGAGGACACTCAGCCGCTTGACTGGGTTAGTGCCGTAGGACGCAATGAACATTTACAACACTGCTAATTAGTGCCAAAATACCAACCCATCAGCATAAACCAGGCCAAGCCTGCAGCTTCCTTCCCCACAGGCAGACCTTCAGCCTCCAAGCAGCACCTGGTACTTGAAGGAGAAGACAAAGCAGAAGCCATGTTCAAGGCCAGGCTGGACGTGGCCTTGGGCAGCCTGGTCTAGTGGGAGGTGTCCCTGCCTATCAAAGGGATCTATGGAGGGGGGTTGGAACTCGATGATCTTCAAGGTCCTTTCCAACCTAAACCATTCTATGATTCTATGTTTCCTCAAGCCTTTGACACCCACCACCAGCTTTTTCTTTCCTGAACAAGTTTGCTGTCACCAAGCTACTCATCAGGCTGTTTTCTGCAGCTGACTGCTCTCACCAAGCAGCTTGGCAAGGAAGACAAGAAGCCCCAGGAATTAGAAGCTTCTTGGGGAGTGCAGGTCACAACCTCCCTCATCCAAAGCAGTGAGCCTGAAGACCCATCCTGTGCCGCAGTCCTCACAGCATTCCTAACTCAGTGCCACGGAGGCAGAGCCCAGCAGCTCAGCAGCACTGGTATAGCAACCAAAGAGCCATGATTTTCCAGGCTCCCTCTGGTATGATGCGGGCTCCCCCGGGGCTTCTGACCTCTGCTGGAGATGTCCATCAGCTGGGTGACTGGGGCCTGGAGCCGCAGGGCAAACACGGCTCAACGAGGAATCTCCAAGCTTGGGTTCAGCTACACTTCGAAACCTTAACAAAATGTTTCCACTACATCTGTTTTGCGGTTCTTTTGTTTTATTTGATTTTTAAACAGATTTTTCACTCCTCTCAGAAAAGGAACAACTTTTGCTTCCACTCCCACCAACTAACTGGAATTTTTTACTTTAAATCAACTCCTTGTGGACAATTTTGAGTAGCTGCCACACAGCTGCTACTTATTACAATACACTAGACAAGATTTTCATATTGTTAGGGGCTTAAAATAATGATGAACTCCACATTTTTTCTCTGGATACATGTTTGTATGCTAGCCTGAGTTCTGCTGGTTCTTCTTACCTTCTACTCTCCTCCTGCAGATGCAAGCTACAGAAGCTCATACCTACTCCACATCTACTATATCTGGGCAACAGCAGTCAGTGATAAAGCTCAGACAGGAGAGGACTATGCCTTAGCTAGAGCACGTCCACCACTTTTTGGCCTGTAAACAAACCAATTTCGTGATCTCTCCTCTAGTTCCTGAGCCACAAATAATAGTAAAAAACCAGCTCAGGGAGTTCCTGGCTGAAACAAGGTAATAACATATCCAGTAATGATCAACACATGCTCTAATTCTCATCCTTAGGACAGAACTGGTTAAGTGGAGTCTACATACAGGTGTAACTGGGCAATTACATAACCACGAAGATCTGTGGATGTTATTAAAAGTCCAGTTGACAGAAGCAAATTGCAAAGCACAGGCTCGTGAATGCAAAGCCATCAAAAAAAGGTAAGAGCAATTTTTAGACTCGGCTGCTGGTTAAAAAAAAGAAATAATCTTATTTCCTCTTACTGGCGAAGGTGCTGGCTTGACAGCCCTGAAGAGTGATCTATTTATTCAAAGTAATGCTGGCAGCAATGGTACACATTTCTTCCAATGTGTCCAACCCCGTATCTATTTTCAGTTCCATCAGTAAGCTAAAGGTTAAAGCTATTTATTTAAACCCACACCCACATGCCATTTAAATTGACCCAAATTATTGTCTGAGTTGTAACCTCTCTGTGTTAAAGTCCCCTCAGGGGCTGCTTCTTCATTTCAGGCTCAGAAAATTCCTCCCTCGCAGGATAAAAGCTGGGTAAGGAGCATCTCCAAATAGAAATGGAGAAGAAAGTGGGTAGGAGGAGTTCATCTTCAAAGAATGCCTCTTGGTGTTGCGGATACTGCCGGAAACATTAGTTTTATTAGATAAATATCTGGAGAGGTTAGCTCTGGTCAAAGTACATGGTGGTGATAAAAGATCTCATTGTCATTCCTGTTTTAAGGATTCCTTTAAAAAACAAAAAACAACCAAAAAAACCAAAACAAACAAAAAAAAACCACTACACATTTTCCTGTCTTGGTGGCTGCAGCTGGAAGGAAAACCACCAAAACACCCCCAAAATGGAAAAGAAAAGGTGGTCCCACACAATCAGCCCACTATGGAAATAATCCTTTGGGAACAGTCCTCCCAGAGGAGCAGGAGGACTGAGGAGGAACAGGAGCCTCGTGCAGTCATGCACCAGTTACCATGAGCAAAGTGCCATCCCAGGAGTGAAATTACTCTCTAGGCTGATAAAAGGCAAAGGGAAAGCAGCATCTGGCCTACAATATTTAGCCTTTTCTACACAGTTTAATGCTGTGTGAAGCATGGTAAAAGCAAAGCTTCCTCAGCCCCGGGAAGACAGCTGGCGATGAAACGCAGCGGGGACACCATATGATGGAAGGCTCCTAATTACAAAATCTCTGTCTTGCCTGTCAGAGCAACCGCACAGTCGTTCAGGGTAGCTCACAGAGGAGCCGGGGAAAAAATCAAGCAGAGATAAGACTCAAAATCCATCTCCAGATTCTCCAGATGCAAACTTCCCATGCCTTTGAGTACAGGTGGCTCTTAGATCTAGCTGCAGCCCAGAAAGACGTGGTTCAGCAAGGTCAAGGTGTCCCCAAAGTTCAGGACTTGTCCAACTCTGCCTTCTGATGTGGAACTCATCACAAAAAGGAGCTATTCAGCGGAGAATTTCGGCACTGACGGACCACAGACACCCAGTTCCATCAGCAGGAGCGATAATCCCCAGGCATCAAGACTCGCTCACACCAACACAAACCCCAAGGATGGAAAAAAAACAGCAACCCAAGAGGTTTGAATTTCATTTGATGTTCGCTAGACACATAAGAGGAAAAGAAAGACTTTCTCTTTCAACCTATATACAGTACCTCATTACATACTGATACTCTTAATTGCTATTCAAGTGCCCAGAGGCAAAGACGCAGCACACTTAAGCTGAAAAATATTGTTAAATACATCGGTTTTATAGAGAGGAACGCAAACTCCGCCGATACCGTGAAATCCGGCCACAGAGAACCAAGGGGGGTGACTCCGTGCTGACAGACAGACTGGAACTGGTATCCGCTAAGGCTGATTTAAAACCCGCTGCACTTCAGTCGCCACCGTGACTACAGGAACCCTCCGAGTCTCCGAACAGCAGCATCTCGCCGAGATCACTGCAGTGACATGAAGGGCCACATGTCAATGAACTTCTAAATCCGGGCTCTCCCTCCTCCCCTCTTCTTTGGTCGCTGAAGCTCCGCTACGTTAATGCATCGGCACTGTCGGAATTATAAGGGCACCGCCGTCTGCTGGGAAGGAATCGAGCAGTGATATTTTCGGCTGTACCGCCAGCGTGTTCCTGCAGTACCATGTGGGGGGGGGGACGAGGGGGGGACAGACACAAAACCCTGAAGGAGCTGGCTGAACTCCACAGTAAATATAATTAAGCTCCTGCTAAACCATATGACTTTTGCTAAATTTGAAGTACAAACGATAAAACCGGTTTATCAGCTTTGTGCTGAGTAAGAAAGGGATGAAGAATGAGATTTTTACAGTTCGGTATGAGGCTGCCCCAGCCCTGCAGAACCAGCACCATCCAGCGGGCGGCACAGCCGGACACCTAATTTTTGAGACAACGGTAGATAGATATGTAAAGCTATTGCTCAAAGGGCTTAAATAACGAGTTGTAAATTAATGCATTACCATTTGCTGTATAGCTGATGAAACACAAGTCAGATCTCATATGCTGTACAAGTTTTGGTGAAATCTGACAGGTGATGCTTTTGGCCAAGAGGCAGAAGCACTTAGAGCCAAAGGCTTCATCTGTGACTGTGCTTCAACTCCAACAAGCATTCGATCCCCTCAAGAGTAAAGTTTTCATGCATTGGGGGTAAATTTGACTAAACTTGGTTAAAGTTTCAAAGTTAACAAAGTACGGGCCTAGAAGAGAGCCTGACAAAACCTTCCGGGTCAGGAGCTTTGATATAGGTGTTTTCTTAATTACGCTAAAGCGTTGTAAGACCCAAGCAGCCCTAACTACAACCAAGTAAAATCAGTGCTGCTGGTTTTAGAAGAATAAAGAATAACAAGGAAGGACTGCTAAAAAATAGTAACATAATGTACTAGTAAACACAAAAGAAGTCAGTCAGGAAAGTACGTAGACTTTCATTTCAAAAGAAAAATGGTCACAGAAATTCTCAAATAGTAAAACAAGACTGATAAGCATTAACTCTCCACAAAATTAAATTACATTTTTTAAAAAAAGAAGAAAAAAGCAGGAGCAATGAGCCCTGATAGGGAAAATGACTGAATTAACATATCAAAGGATGGAGATAGGAGAGTAATCCAGAGGGTAATACAAAAGAAAAGTTTAAGGGACACCTTGGGATAAGTTTTCTTTGAAGTACTGCACTTCCTAAAATAATAGGAGGGTTATCTAAACACGCCCATCATGCATCACAATTATTGTACTACACTTTTACTTACAGAAAATTCATTACATAAGTGGAGAGTAAGTGTTCCTGTGGAACAGGACTAATTAAGAAGCTCTCATTATGTGTGGAACTAGTGTCAGGGACACAGAAGCCGAGCCTGTACCTCAGACCCTGGGTGTTCAGCCAGGCCACACGCCATCCCCCAGTGCAGAGCAGCCTGCTGGTGACTGCAGTCTTTACAGCCACTCTACCTCATTAAGCTAAAAATGGTTTCATTGTCCAACACCGCACCTCTTCCACCCCCGTTTTCCCATTTCCATGAACCCGGCCGGCCCCCCACACCAGATGCAGCAGCTGCAAGAGCACCGACAACTGTTAAGTCACATGCAACTGGCAATATTTCATTTTCTATATATGCCAGAACAAAAAGCCTTGCAGGCAATTAAAATAGCATAAACAAGGTGTGAACTTGAAGACAATTAATCACCATCACTTTGCAATTGTCTCCATACCACGCTGCAGGTGCGTTTCCTTTGCGGGGACATTGCATTTGTCTGCAACGGAGAGGAACCTGATTTCTTTAGCAATTTACATCACAATAAATATTTAAGGAATAATTTAATTATTGGGAAGACTAGAAGAAGCAGCACCAGCTGAAGAGACTTCCAGTTTCTGCAAAGCAAGAGACTACTCATGACTCTACAAGACCAAAGGGTTGTCCATGCTCTGCGCAGCACAACCACACCAAAGAGGTTCCTTTGTTATTTTTTTTTGACTGTGCTGAGAATGTACAGTTCACAAGGAAATATATACCCAGTGTACCGCCTAAGGGACTGCTTGGGCAAGGTCCTTCAGAAGGATAATCCCGTTTCCTTTCCTAAAACCACCCAGACATTAGCACAATGCAGTATGACTTTGGCAGGTGCTTTTATTTTTGGAGATTTAAGAACTGGACATATTTTACCCTATTTATTTTTTTTAAAAAAACTTTAATGGAGTTATTTGTTAGTGTCTGGGCCTCCAGCCGCTCTCCTTTCCCAGCCCTGCTCCGTGACCACCTTTGCAGGGCGGATTTGCTCGCCTGGGCTGCACTGCGTACGAACGGGATAACTCAACCTGAGTAGCAGCAGATACGAATTTCTGCACTTCATTCCCCAACGTATGCGACAGACGATACGGATATCTTCAGATGATTGATCTACACCCAATAATCAAATCCATGGCAGATATGATCTTTAGATGAAATTCAGTCTGGAAGTTTAAATGGGAAAGGAAATCAGATAATTAAAACCCTGCCCTTAGTAATACATTTTTTAAAGTGACAAAATCTATAAAAACCTCAGGCAGAAATATAAAGTGCAGCTGAAAGATTCATTGAAAACCAAATTAATATTTTAATTCCGTCAACATGGAAAAAAGTCTCTAAATGAGATGAAGTTCAGAATGAGTACCAAGCACAGTGATTTATTGCCTTTTCTCCATAATTTAAATGACTGCTGCTTTAACGTTCACTAAATTCCTCCCATAGAGGAGGAATAGTTTAGTTCAGCTATAGTTTCTCAGCAAAAAAAAAAAAACCTTGCACTTTCAGCGTAGCACTTCAGAAAAAGGAACGTTCGATTGAGAAAAAAACGGTGGTCTTCCAATAGTCACATCAAAAATCAAGTAGGCTGAAGGACCAGAGGTGGGATTAACAAAGCTTTCTTCACCTCTGTAGCTCCGTACTTACTCTCTAAGCAGTACGAATGGGCTTGTTTGTCATGCAGTCTCCATGAAAAATAAGTTTCGAAGAGTGAAACTAAAGATACTTATGTACGTGTAATGCAGCACAACGCTTTCAAAGCCAGATCAGCTGGGCAGGGCAATATTTTAGCTATACACCTATTAAATAATTTCTCCAGCTTTTACCTTATAGGTGCTTCCATCAAACAATCTCTCAAAAAGCAGAATAAAATAAAATAAATAAATAAATAAATAAAGAGCATTTGGCTCGACTGCTTCAAAGAGCCTACAGCAATCACTAAGCGATAGGTTGCCAAACTTGTAGTCTTAATTAAGTGAAGATTGTTAAATTACCTTAAATTTAATACAATTGAGTGATGTATCATGTTTACACGAATTGATCAAATGCACAGTTAGCAGCCATGCAGAGATCCATTTTTAATAATATGATTTCAATATTCAGTTGACACTCAGCATACAACTGCTTTTATTAAACGTATACGATGATTACCGTGGCGCTGTCGAGCCGCTCCAACATTCCCGCCAGCAGAGAAATAGAAATTTACAGATGCTATTCCGACCAGCAAATTTCTACTCTTTGATATAATTACACCAGCACATAAAGCACCACGAATAGCACCATTTCACGGCGAGGGGACAGGAAACTCTCCTGCGTTTAAAATAAAGTAGCTGTCAGCTGCGACTTCCACGAGTAGGGGCACCCGCAGGAAGGCAGGGCTGGAGCAGGCTGAGTCCAGCCCCGGCAGAGCCGCAACGTCCACTCGCGCCGTCCCACAACAGCCACTACCATCTCCCCCGTCTCCCAACTACATCATGCTCCCATGCAAATTAGTTCCCAGAACCCAGGCCTGAACCTGAAAGGGCTGCATGAAGAAAGCAACGGACACCAGCAGAAGGAAGGCAGAAGCTGGATGAAAATGCCCAGACGATCCCAGAAGGGCAGCAGGTCCTACGCAGAAAAGGAAAACAAAAAGGAACCTGAAAAACAGTTCTTGACTCTGATCCAGAGAAAAATGTCTTCTTCACCTCAAACCTCGCAAGTAAATTAATTCTGGTTAATCTCTTTGCTGTTTTGACAACAGCGCCTTTGCCGGGCAGCTGAGATTTCCAGTAGAACCAGGAGCGGTTCCAAACACCGCACACCATCTTGCCAGGCGCTCTAGTGATAAATTTGATATTTCTAAATAAGGCTAAAGGACAGGCAGAATGGAAATTGTGCGTTAATGGGAGCAAACCAGCAACGGTCCCAAGGCACCACAGAATATATGACCAACAAAATGGCAATTCCAGTAGACACTAAAATGCATCTAGAGCCTTAATGGCCAGTTACGAGCTTGATTTAGTTAATTAGAGCCAGATATCTTATTACACAGGCAGTCAAATCTCTCCATCCCAAACATCAGCTGTAGCTTGTTACATGCCTTTTTACAGAAGATTATTTATCCCTATCTATAAAATAATATACAAACCCATGAGTCTTTCACGGGGCTGCCTTTACAAATCAGAAGGCTTTTCCGAACATCATGCTTGAGACAAAATTTAGGTTCTTTTTGGTGAGAAAAGTCAGCGCAAGGTAACGAAGCATTCCCACGCAAAGGAAAACCAATTCTGGTGACTTCAGCGAGGGTTTTATCGAAAAGAAGCATTTCATAGACTCATGCTGTTTTTCTACATAAAAATAATTTCTATTCCATCTGCAAGTCTCAGGTCTTAGCCTCAGTGTAACAATTGCATCTGCCACTCTATTAATTTTATTCTGAGATGCAGTGTATTTAGAAAACTACTTAATTCAGTATTTTCTCTTAGCCAACTTACAGCATCCCTTTCCAGAAACAATCATCACTGTGGGATTCATTCTGATATGCTTACTCATGCACAACTGGATTACAGGAATATGGGAATAAGACGAACAAAAATAGCCACTGCACTCCCTAAAGCAGGATTTTAATTTTATCTGTCATTGGCTTGAAAGTTATACTCAAATTAGCTTGAAATTTTAAGCATCCCTTAAGGGCCAGATCTGAGCTCATGTTAATTACGTCACCCCACTGAAGGTAACGAATCCGTATGGATTTCTACGAGCTGGGAACTGCAGGAGCAGGAACTTCAGCAAGAAGTCACGGGTGTCGATCTGAAGGCAGCATTTAAATCTTGTAAGGACATGAAGCAACTTTGATGTCGGTACCGGAGCCATTTGCTCCGCTCAAGCTGCGCGAGAAGAACCGACCGCAGGTACGTGCTCCTGTCCCTCAGAGACGGGGGAACTGCTGAGTGTGCAAAACGAAAGCTGGCCCCAGTTAACTAAAACCAGGCTCATGACTGGTCAAAAAGTAGGGTCTCTGAGTAACAGCAAAACAAACAAGACATGTTTAGAGCTTTATTTATTTATAGGGCTTCACGTGTCCCATCCTTAAGCTCTCAATGGCCCTTTGTGCCCTCTTTACCAACTTTCAGTCATGCCTAAATTCAGATACTCTTCTTTATTGTATTCATTTAAATGTTCTCCAAGCAGTTGATTTGTCTGGATATTCACGTAAACTGTTTCCATACCTCAAACACATGCATCATTATGGCGGGCACCAGGATTTGAGAAGAATTTCCACACCAGTATCCCAGGACCTCATTTGCAGCCAGGGAGGAGAGCTGCGTGCCCACGTGTTGTCCTGCCGGCTCTGCCGCCGGGCTTCACGGCCCCCCACCACAGGCACCACCTCCCAGTGCCCAGACACTACTGGGCTTTGATCTACCGACCAGCTTCGGCTCACGCTTCATTTTCAGGATGTGAATTGATTCAAAGCTTATATTACAGACCTGATTTTCACTATTAACAGCTGTTCTTTAATACTATTTGGAAGAAAAAAAAAAAAAAATCAGCTTGGTTTAGAGCAGGAGAAATATCCCGGCAACTGGATTTTTCATCTGGGATGCGTTCCGCTCCGCCTCTCTCCAGCAGCGCTGGGTGTTTGCCCGGCAGTCATCCCCACCACCTGTGCTGGGCAGCAGCAGGAGGAGAAGATATTGGTATTCAAAGCACACCCCAGATAAGACTACCACCATATGCTGACAAAATATCTCGTATTAGCTCCTAGGACAGCTGTTTCGCTACCACCTCATATGACATAAGGTGAGAGCAAAAGAAAATTATAGAATCAGAATCATTTAGGATGGAAAAGACCCTTAAGATCATCAAGTCCAACAGTAATCCAACACTGCCAAGTCCACCCCTAAGCCGTGTCCCTAAGCGCCATGTCTACACATCTTCTAAGTACCCCCAGGCACGGTGACCCAACCACTTCCCTGGGCAGCCTGCTCCAATGTTGAACAACCCTTCCAGTAAAGAAATTTTTCCTAATATCCAATCTACAGGGAGGAGGAGAATTAAAAAAGCCGAACAACTCAGCTCAGGCATCAATCGTTTATGTTCTCCTGCTTGGCCATGGGGAAACGTTGTGCAGAAAACTGCACGCTGCTCTCAACAAGTGCCTCTGTCGCACAGACTTACTTCTACAGTCTTTAAGGAAAAATTATTTCTAATTTACATCATTAACAATGGTTATTGAGAAGTGCCAGGGGAAATACAAACCACCCCACCACCTCGTAAGAATAATGCAGTAATCTGGAAAGAATACAGCAATGTGTCACTTTCACTTTTGCTCTAAATAAAAAGAAGGAAATAAAAAATTAAGTATCATATTAAACACAAATGCTATTTCCTTCTAGACTTCCAAAGGGCATCCATTTTAGAGTACAGTGCATCTAGACACCTCATTATTTAAAAAAATTAATTTAGCTATGAAAGAATATTCATTTTCCTAGTGAAATTTGATCTCCCTTTACAGCTTTTCTAACTTTATTAGAAACCTCTTAGTGAAGCGTGAATTGCCAGGCACCCTCCTTCTGCAAACCGGACAATAATATCAATCACAGATCCATTAGAAAGCGAAAGGGAAGGCAGGGCAAGTGTCACTAGCAAGATACCTTTGAGTGTCTAAATTGTTGTTTTCATGTAGCGAGAAATGCTGACTGCTTCCTCTGCCGTTGTCGTCTGGTACGATAGTGCCACGCAAATAAAATTACAACGTGAATGCATTCCCTAAACTGGTAGGTGAAAACTATTACATGCACAATCTTTGCACAAAGAAAATCTACTCTCTTCGGTTGTTTGTTTAAAAGGACTATTCTATTTATATACAAATATTTACACAGCATTGAACAGCACTATGCTGATCTCTTCTTGCATGGAATACATTATATTTTAAAAATAGAACTATTTTACTATTTCCAACAATTTTCAAGAATATCTATTACAAAAATATCTCTTGCATTGGGAACATAAAGACTAAAGAGACACTCGATTGGGTGTTTATATCCTACTTATGCAACGCAACAGAGAGCTAAAACAGTTCCATAAACCCTTGGAGCTAGTTGGCCTAGAAAAAACTGTATTGATATTAAAAATATATTTATGATTACAAATATTTTCATAACCCTAAGCTAAGCAGCCTTGAATTACCTTGTGTTTACCCATGGGCAGATAGTGTGGATTAACTGGGATACAGCAGCTTGTTATCCCAGAGCCCACACATACGTGCTCACCCCAGAGTAGCTTAGACATAAGAGGTGAATCAATAGGGTAGATCTCTAAGATATCGTCCCTAAAGAATAGGAAAAGGTCTTCCTAGATTCAAGCAATATACTTAATAATATCCTCTTGGCACAGATACTAATTTCTCACACATCTCATGTCTGCCAGGGAGGAAAGATCCTCAAGTGGCGCGGGCAACCACGCTCGAGAAATCCCGCTGGGGATCAGGCAAGCGCCGGTAATTTCAAGTGAGACTTGGTTATAAACCACCAATTTTTTCTAAACTGAAAAATATCACAAAGAAACGCTGGAATTTTTAGCCTACCTTGCTTTTTCTTTCCCCAACGACTTTTAAATAAAACAGTACTGAAAACACAGTCAACATTTTTCCTTTATCATAACTCACTTTTTCCTCCAGTCAATGCAATTTCTAACGTGCATTTGCAAAACGGCTTTAAAAAGTTGTGGAGAAAAACAGTAGTTAGAAATACTGGGGGTGGGGGGAGGAAGGTCTCATTTCAAATATAACTAATAAAAAATAACTAGGCTTACACTTAGCAAACACACACGTTCAATGTGCCCAACTGAAATGCACCTAGCCTACCCCTCACATCCACCTTGTGACATTAGGGGACCAGACACACACTCCATCATGCGGCGTGATGAAAGCCGGTTATTTTTATCACTTTCATTCACCTTAAAAAAAGGAAAAAAAAAGAAAAAACAAAATCACAGCCCAGGGGGCATTCTCACAGAAATAAGCAGCCGCTGCCACGTACCAGACCATCGCTGGAGGCATTTCCAGGGGAAAGCGGCCACGTGAAACCCATCTGCCCTGGCTCCCCCCGCCGCCCCGGGAGGATGCGACGAGGTGAGGAATTCAAATGTGAATGAAGCGTTTTCCTTCCGCTGTCCAGTATAACTCAACGCGCCCGGCCGGCGTCGCAGAATTGTCTGCTTCAGCACAACACTTGCCACAAGTTATTAACACTCAGATTTCTCACGCAGAAAGATTGGCTCCTCTGCGCTGCCGAGACGGCTGCCGGGGGAACGCGCGGCTGCACGAGGTAGTGGGAATATTCAGTGCTTTATCTCACCCCGGGATAGAGGAGCAGGGTAGAGCTGAAGAAGCTGTTTTCTTCTGCTTCGCTTGCCTTACGCAGGAGCAATTCAGGCAGGTGAGACGGGCAGCGATTTTGAACCCGTCGTGTGGGTACAAACTTCCTACGTGCAAATTTCAGCTACCTAAAAAGTGACCGTCCACCCCCTGCCCCCACCTGGCTGTCCTTGGCCCCACTAATGCGGTATCCATCAGCACCTCATCACCTTTAACAGACTTATTCTGACAAATGCCTGGGAGGCAGAGGGTCACGGTTATGGCATTTTTGCAGATCGCTTTCATGTGCCACATTTTCCCAGGCATCTGACCCAAGTCGCGCCCCAGCGCCGGGCAGGGCCAGGAGAAGACAGGAGGACTGGTACCCACCCCACCGGGACACGGCCCCGTCCCCTCACCAACCGCTCTGTCCTCAATAAGAATAACCTGCCCTTTCCCTTAATTCCTCCCGTAGCATTTCAGCATCTTGCCTATTATCTAAAATACCAGACAACATTATCTACCTCCATCTCATTAAACATTTGGGAGTTTAATTGCAGTGAACTCCTGAAAACGGCAGATTCAGCACAGCCCGCACTCGGCTCCGCAGACTGACGTCAGGGTTGCCGTGGGCCTTATGCCGATAACCCACGGGTAAAACAGAATTAAACGGCAGATCTTCAGCAAACACATAGGCCAAAGACGAGCCCAGAGCGAGAGTTTCCAAGAAGGCCCTTTGCTCCCTGCCCTGCTCAGGACGGGGACACAGCAAAGGGATGATCTTGAATTCCCTTTCTATGCTATTCAGCTACGAGGTACGGTGCTATGAGCAGCGCGTTCCACTCGTCAGCAGTTCCTCAATAAAAGAACTACTGTGTTATTTGACAAAGTTTTGTCAGATATTAACTACTGTCCTTACAGAAAATACTATTTAAATCCAGAATACATATTTTTGAAAAATTCTTCTGCTGAAGGTATGCTCTTTTTTCTTACCAAAAACGTCATGACTATTGTGCTCCAGATAAATACTACTGCACAGATCACTCAAAGAGGATCTGAAATCCATTCAGAGCCTTTAGAGACCTTCGTGTTAATTTGGCCGCCAGGCATTCACCCTCAGGGCTGAATTCAGCTAAAAAAAATAAAGACACGTTCCAAGCTGCATAAAGCTGCAGAAGTAGACGCCTCTCAACTCTCTGGTGGAAACTGGAGTTCCACTTTGCTGTAGTTCATTTCAGTTATGACACCAGACCTCAATGTCCTGTGTTTACAGAATCAGATAAAGTTTTTAACACAGACAGCCAAGTGTTTAATTTGCACATGTGTGACTTTACTCAGGGTTACCTGGAGCCCACTTGTGCACCTCAGGATGCTCACAGAAGGAAAATGGGCTATACTCATTTATTTAATCATTAAATACATTTATTTAAGGATTAAAACAAGTGATTTGATACAGGGATATATGGCAATAAAGGCGGAGGAGGAAATCCACAGTTATTTGGGGCTGGTGGACAACAAGTGGCTATATGTTCCCAGGATTACATGTTGGTAATGGTGAAGGCAGGCAGGGATGCTGCATACAGAAGTGTTTTGGCCCGAGAGCTAAGTCTGCGTATAGGAAGAGAACAGGGGCAGACATGTGCAGATTTCTTCCATGCTCACACATGGCTTCTCCCGGCACTGGGCACCACTGCTTTTGGGAAAGAGAATTCGGGTATCCCTGGGATACAGCACTTCCCTCGTACTATATACTTCAGGATATTAAACCAACAAAAAAGTGACGGAGAACGTCAGAATAGTCTGGAAAAATCTGTCCCTAGATCAAACAGGGAAAAAAATAAAATTATAGCAAAGAAAGAAAAAGCATGTTAAACAAACTGTTGCATGAAGACCCAGAAATACGTTTGACTTCCTCTTGAGTCTACTGAAAGGCATAGCCAACTTGGGCTAAAGCTGGAGTGCTAAAGACGACTGAAAAGGAAAATAACTATTACAGCCATGTGCCACCACTTGTTTTGCTTCATGATGAGGAACTGAACACAATCGACGCTTTTTTTTTCCCCTCCAAAATTTCCCCCTATTTTTAAATGAATTTTCTAATTTGTCAAAATACTTTTAAATTAATCTTCATGTTTTACAGTGTAGCTTATTTTTCAGTGAAGCAGAGCGCCGCGTAGAGCTTCGTGTCCCCTGAGAGAAGGCGCGTAGGCTGTGAAGCGCTCCACGGTTCTGCACGCTGCTGAGCCACCTCTCCCTCTCCTCTCCGTTTCCGTCCCAGCCTCCCGCCGGCATTGCAGTGGCTACTGGAATCATCGACTTGCTGTCAAAGCTACCCTGAAACAGCACAGCTAAACATCCAAAACATCTTTGTATGGTTTGCTCGGAAAGAAACCGCTGCAAATTACAGCTCCCGACTATGCCATTATGTCACCAAAACAACAAAAACCAGCAATGAGAAACAGTCCTTTGAAGAAAACTGGGAACAGATATGATACAATAAGTACCCACTATTATTTGAATTGCAGGAAGCTCATCTTTTTCTGCAAGTTCAAGATTTTTTTTGCATGTTTTCACGTGCACAAGAAGTGTTCAAATCACGTGCCTAACAGCATCAGACGGTAACTCGGAGCCCGATCCTGATGCAATTTACACCTTATGCAGGCAAATACACTGAAACTCTAACAATCCCCATTTTTCAGGCTAGAAGAACAAGTAAAGGGCTAGGTAAGGAAAAAAAAAGATGCAATGAAACCCAAAACACGCAGTTATCTTAAAAGTCACCCAGAGTCAGGACAGAGAGCGAGTCACGGCGCTGCATGGGAAGGAATACGCTTGTGCACTGACCCAGCACACCTCAGCCAGCTTAAAAAACAGATAAAGTTGGGGGGAGGTTTGGTTGGGTTTTTTTGGGGGGAGACAGTGGAAAAATGGAAAGCTCATGTTCATAAGATGACTGTGGATGTTTTAGAAGGGTGCACCTGCCTATCACTCTAGTCCCACTGAGGCAAGAGTTCGCCGTGATTCCCAGCCAACTCGGAACACGCAGAGCATCCCACGGCTGCTGGGCCACAGCACGCTGTTCTGGCCAAACGGCGGGTAATGAGGAAGGGAAACAAAAGACCAACTGCGGTATTTCTCCCTTAGGAAAGGATAAACTTAAGCTAATTATATACTTTGTCTGGAACGAAGAGAAATTTCAGCCACGCTTGCTTCTTCATAGCTAATATTTATGTTAACAAAGAAGGCAAATCGCTACCAGGATGCACCTAGAACTGAGGAGTGGACCATTAGATACCTTTTGATGGATTACAGCGGTGTTAAAAGCAGTAAAAAGAAGTGTGGATGCTACCGGTTGAGACATGCTTTAAACAGGACTCCACATTGGCTTTTTTTCACGATATAATGTTTTATCCAATTAATCATCCTACTCTCATGGGGTTTTCCTCCTTTTTCGCCCCTAGGCAGGTCACTGGATACCGACGCTAATTTGTCAAAGTTCTTGTGCAATTTTCTGCTTATTAAAAAGCGAGGAATCACACCGCAATTTCAAAATCTATACCACGCACAGCAACTCCACCGGCAGGGTCTCAGAGTGACCTCTTTGTGTTGATAGAGGAAAAAATAAGTCTCCTTCATTTATATTAGAGATTAAAGTCTTTATCGCTTACTGCATCAGACACCTCCTTTCCAAGCCTCTTTCATTTGGGGGGTTGTTTTGGTTTTTAAATACCTACAAGGAAGAAAAGAGGAAATAATATGCCAGGTTCACTATTCCTATCTGATTTCCTTCTGACTACACACAATTTAATTACGGAAAGATGAAATTCTGATTTTATTGCAAAATAGCATTCAAATGCTTTCCGAAAAGAAAATTCTGTATTTACTAGGAAAGGATGGAAATTATCAAAGGCATACGTCAAATGGGGAGAATTAGAAAAGAAAGTTCAATTCTTTGCTGTGAAGGATTCAGCCACAAGGGAGAAGAGAAAAGCAAACTAAACAGTCTCTTCCTTCTAATATATGTTGAAAAAATAATGAGATAAAGAAAATGTGAACACTCTAATTTCATATATCCTTTTCAGTACGTGAGACTTTAGGAAGCTTAACAACAACAACAAAAGAAAAAGCCCAACATTTTGACCACTTCAGGCTCCCCCAGGAATACGTTGCAGTTGCTAAAAAAGATCTTAAACTCAGACGCTTACACGTGCGGTGAAGTCAGCTGGAGCGCCACTCAACAGCGTGTTTCAGCACTTACGGAATCTATCCATAAATCTTCACATGCTCCAGAAGAGAGGCTTCAGACAGAGGCTACCGGCCACCAGCCCTGCAATAATTCACTGCTCTAAACTCGTTTTCTGCCACGGGCACGGGGCCGGTGGCCAGCCCGCTCTTCAGAACAAGAGGGGCAAATTCAGCGGGAGGCAGAGGGCTGCAGCCGGCCCCCGGCACGCTGCCCTCCGCCCCTCGCGCCTCTGCAAACTCTGGCCAACGCAGGTAGGAGTCTATAAAATTAAATTAAAAAAAATAAATAAAAAAGACTCTCCAATGTAAGACCCGAGTCTGACAAAATTGGCTTTTGAAAAAAAAAAAAAAACAAAACAAAACCCAAAAAGAAACAAAAACACCTTTAGTGGGTAAAAGGCTCTTCTCTTCCAGCTAAGTGGAAATATTTCTTTCAGTCCTTGGATGATTTTAAAAACAAACCCTCTAAACTGATGAGAGAATCTGCAGGGTGAGTCTGCCCCACTCCAGGGGCTGCTGCTGCCCCCACAGCCCCGGGTCACCAAACGCCTCCAGGGCACGCTGGAAAATGCCTTCTGCTGCAGAAACCACCTGCCCTCACCCACCCTGCACGGGCACTGGAACCTCCGAGAGACCGAACTCACGTCTAGCGGGAGACACCTTCCGTGGTATATATCATAGAATCATAGAATGGTTTAGGTTGGAAAGGACCTTGAAGATCATCAAGTTCCAACCCCCCTGCCATAGGCAGGGACACCTCCCACTAGGTCCCTCCCACCTCAAACCAGGACAACCAGGTTGCCCAAGGCCATGTCCAGCCTGGCCTTAATATCGGGGAGTCTAATCCCCCCAAGATTAAACTGTCCATCGGAGGGACAGCTCTTAGCCCCTGTGGGAGATGCTCTATCATGCAGGGATATTTCTTACCTGGAAACTTTAAATGGCACCAGTTCAACTGAATGGCATTCAGTTCTTTTTCCTGTGCCTCTGACTTATAAATAAATAAACAAGATAACCCAGTTGGGTTTTGGTTTTTTGGGTGGTTTTTTTTTTTTTTGCTAGAAGAAAGGCAAATGAGAAGACCTCTCAGCCCGGTGGAGGCCAGGACTGGATTCGGAGGAAGAGTGGAGGACTGAGAAACAACAGACCTTCCCCACCAACGCTCAGCTCCAGGTTTCATATTTCCAGGAGAACACAAACCCAAAATACAAGAGTAAAATCATCAAAATATTACATTTTGATGGGAGAGAGGGGCCTGCTCGCAGCGTGCCCTGGGGAGGAATGAGAAGGCAGAAATACAAATCTGCTCAAGGCAGAGCAGGTTAAATGGAGCTTGCTAAGAACAGATAAGAGGGTCCTGTCAAGAAGATTAAAATAAAGTAGATGCTCGCAATGGAAGGACGGAGGGAAGATCAGAAACCAAGCAGTGTGAAATGGGAGGAAACCACAGGACATGATGGACAGCCCAAAAGACGAGTCCACCCAAAGAGTGCGATGGGAAACTGCTGCCCTGATTTATGCCCATTCCCTCAGGTCAAAACAAAGCCCTAACACACAAATAGAAACAGTGATAGAGCCTCGGGATTTGATCTAGGCTTAATATTTAAATTCATGGGGTTGCATAAGGGTTTTTTTTGCCTTTTTTTAAAAGAAAAAAAAAAAATCCACAACAAGAAAATCAAGATTACCTGCCCAGCCGAGAGGAGCTTCCCTCAAACACAGAAACACTAAATTTTTCAATCTTAACAATGTCAAAGTGCATTTACTGTCATGGTGTGCTAAATATTACAAACATTCAAACTGACAATAGCAGTTTATACAGATACCGGATTATATTTCCATCCCTTTAAAAGTTATTAGCCTGCAGTTTGAGTGGTTTTGAGCCCAGAACTCAGATCCGAGCCACACCAAACTTACAAACAATTCAGAAATGTATTTTACGCATAATTCTTGTCCTTAACACAACTGAAATCCAAATCCTTATATGATCTGAGAGGGTGAATCACCGCTTCAAGAGTCTTTGTATTACCCAGTATTCCGCCTCTCACAAGACGGGAATACTAAGTGATGCCCCAAACCAGCAGCCATCACATCTTCAAAGGCAGAAGAAACTAAACTGGAAACAAACTGAGAAGAGAAATGAGCTCTTCATTGCAGCTGTGATTAAATGAACCAACTGTCTAACACCAGGACAAATATTGTACTTCACTGGATTTAACTGCATTTTACCCTGGCAAAGCTGATTATAAAAGCATGCGATAATTTGCAATTATGCACTAAAACCATCACATTTTTCAAAGAGCATACAAATTTCAGCGTCCATACACTGATTGCACGTGTCATCTCAGGATTTTGGGTTTACCCCGGTGAGCATGCCAGGCTAACTGAACCGATAAACTACATCATCATCTATATTCAGAATATCAAAGTTTTTTCCAAGTGTTCCTGCTCCTTCCTTCTCCCCCCCAAACTTGTGAAATGAATCTCAAGGCTGAAAGCTTCGAGCTGGGCAATGCAACACGGGGCTCCGCAAACCATGTTTGTGGGACACTGTTAACATGCCGCTTCCAATAAAACACACAGGAGGCCTCCAATATTCCCAAGAAATCCCATCCCACTCCAATTCCAGGAAATTCAGAAGTACCATTATGTTCATGTAGAAGTTCACCCATACATTACTAAGCTACATGGGATAGAGAAGCACCTACCTCCTCTCTTGCACTCCTGATAAATTAATTCCC
Source organism: Anarhynchus alexandrinus (assembly GCA_008711295.1). Taxonomy (NCBI): domain Eukaryota; kingdom Metazoa; phylum Chordata; class Aves; order Charadriiformes; family Charadriidae; genus Anarhynchus; species Anarhynchus alexandrinus. The sequence goes on along the minus strand of VUYV01000010.1, from coordinate 7,622,541 downwards.
CAGTAAGATAGAACTCTACAGCAAAATACCCTTCTTGTTGAGGTTTATGTTGTACTTAAGCTTAAATCTGAATTCCTTGGATTTGCAGTATTTCTTCTGGTAAAATTATTACACGCCTGTAAGGCTGTGGGAAGGCTGGGAAAAGCTGCACATAAAAGGCGCTCTCAGATTGAGCTGGGATGAGCACAGGGGTTTTTCCTGGAGACTGTATTTAATAACAGCCACAGGCTCTGTGATGGCTGAGCCTGCCTGTCCCTGTGTCGCTACAGGACACACAAAGTCACCAACACCGACGATGAGGCAGAGCAGGATGGTCCGCTGTGGCCGGGGGGGACACAGGTCCTGCAGGACACACCTCGCTGCTCCATTCGGCTGCTTCCCACGTCCCACAAATCCATGTCCATGATCCCACGTCAACGCTGGGACGGATGAGGGGTGAAGGGATTCACGACGAAGCTGCAGTCTCGCTGCTGCACGGCGCTTTGCGTCTCTTCCAGATTTGCACCTCCAACTCTACTCCTCTCTCCCTCCCAAATTTCTCTCCCTCCTGTTATTTTCCATCACTGAAGACGTCACCGAGTTTTCTCATCGGCACGAAACGTTCACTGGGAAGAGTCAAGTTTATTTATTCAATGTGTTTTTGCCAGATAAGCATTTGGGAACTGCTGTTTGTCTTGCAGAAGTCCTGCTTCCTCTCGATACCGGCCGGCACCCCGCAAGCCGATTGCTGGAGTGTTCTACTTCATTGTGAGTCTTGTTTCTTCTAGTCATTCTTCAGGATTAGAATCAAGTACTGTCCTATCCCGATATGCACGCAGTTACGCTTTTGTCAGATGTATTTATAGTCAAATATGCCAGGTCTTTGTTGGGAGCAATTCCATTTTTTCCTCTACAAGACCTGGGATGTATTACGTTGCTGCACCGCAGCTCCCCCGGAGCGCAGGAACGCTCCCCAGGTGCTTCTTCTGCAGGAACGGCAGGCAGGCTCAACGTCCGCAGCGGCTCTGGAGCCCAGCGCAGGAGCGTCGCGTCTTTCCAGGCTTCTCATCCAGACACTAACTGGCCGGCGGCGGTGAGAAACTCGGCGCTGCTCGCCAAGCGGTCAGGAGGGGATGCCCTCCCGGAGAAAATAACGCACCCGCCAGTGACGGGCACCGCTCCAGATGGACACATTGCAGCAAAACACACATCAGCTCATCAACCTGCGTCAAAGCTAATTTGTCAAGTGTCTCCCAACAACTTCTGTATTCTGAAACATGTTACAATAGGATAAAAAGGAGGTTTACTCGTTTAAAGCACCCAGACCAGGGCCTGGCTATCCCCCTGCTAGATGGACCTCTTGGTGCTTCACAATAGTCAAGAAAATCCCCACATATTTCAATTAATCTTCTGATAAAAGTATGCCAGCAGATAGGACAGGGTATCCAATGTCAGAGAACCACCCTCCTGATGACACTATTTGCTACAAACCATACAGCAGGAAGGATGAAAACCCAAAGACGTCCCACCAAGGAGCAGAGCATCACCCACCACAACCCTACTGGTGCCAGAGACGGGTGCGGGACCTCAGTGCCTTTGGGAAACGCGATCACTGGGCGGATGCCTTCGCTGCAAGGCTTGCAAGACAGCGGTGAAAGAAGAAAAGGCAAACGTGTTTACAGGCTCCAGGCAACCCTCCCCCCGAGCTCTGCAGTTTCTGTTGAGTCAGAGCTGTCATCTGCCCTGCAACAAACTTATCTTCACTGTCCATTCTGCCAGTGCGATTCAATCAGGGCTCCCTGGCTCCTCGGGGAAGCAGCACTTTAGCGTGAACTGCTTCCACTCAAACGTAATGGAGTGAGATTGCCCGTGCCATTATTTTAAATGGTTTGAGGCCACACGGTCCCCAATTTCATTAGCTGCATTTATATACAGACCTTACACTTAATACTGTGGAACCCGGAGACATGTATACATTACGTGTCATCTTCCCACCAAAAAAAAAAAAAAAAAGTAAAAACCAAAGGAATTAAAACACTCCCCGACAGCAGCAAACGATCAGCATAAACCAGAGCACCAGTTCAAGTGCCTCCATTTGATACATCACCTATAAGGGGAGGATACTTCTGCACACATGGATGAACATCATACACTGGAAGACGCAGAATGAGCCCCCTCCTATTCTGCTTTACAAATTAGAGAAGTTACCGCCAGCCCGACCTTGCCCACACTGATGTTGGCAGGCAGCGTAAAAAACCTGCGAGCCCCAGACTCTACCTGCGCTCAGGAGCTCGTCTACGTTCAGGTGTTATATTTAAGCTAATTAGCTAAATTGCTGCCAGAGGCTGTGTGAGCACCGAAGAGACTAGGCGGAGGCGCGCGCTCGCAGGGCGGGCAGGGAACGCGCAGGAGGAGCTGCCTCGCTCGTCCGCTCGAGCCCACCCCGGGGCAGCTTACGCTAAGTCGAAACAGGTTTAAAACTAAACCCAGGGGCTGACGCGATATTGCACCGAAATAACTCAAAGAGCGCACGTCTGCGTCTTGGGCGATACCTCCGGATCTCTCCAGCAACACGGGAGCGAGAAATATGAAAATAATAATACGCCGATCCCAAACTGAACAGCATGACAGGAGTGAGGTATGAAGCACTCTTCAACACAAAACCGTGAGCAGTTAAGCTTTACGTGGCTGAACAGGGCTGAGTCTAATCAATGCTCATATACATTTTTCCTGGAAGCGCTATAATATTTTATCAATTTCTTTGTTTACTTTAAGAAAAATTATACATCTCTGATAGACTTTGCAGAGGATTATAATAAGCTTATATAGTTGGCTACTCCTTTATTATCATTATGATTTTGTACTTTTGCAAAACCCACTGGAAAGAATAATAAAGTAATACCATGAAAAAAAAAGAAATAAAATTAATGGAGTTGAATGCCGATATGTTTTTACGGTTTGTTGTTAATTGCAACATCGATACAGTTAAACAACAGATGCTGTGAGTACTTTTTCGCTACCGGTAATTTTTGGTTTGTTCTGTTTTTCTTACAAAACAGATTTTTCATTTAAACAGCTGCTGGGTGATTTTCAGCATGGAAAATTAAAACCTCCTCTATCACCCACCAAAGCAGCAGTGATTTGCTGTTAATCCAAAGAAGAAAAAAAAAAAAAAAAAAAAGGAGCATATTTATCCAAACACAAGGTATTAGGAAAAGAAAGAGAGTAATCAGCTGGGATGTAAAGTTACACTGCAAACAATGTCACAGGCAAAACCTATTGCAATAAACAGGCCAAGCACGACAAATCTGGCTCATCCACCTCAGTAACTGCTTTATGGAGACAATTTGCTTTCTATTCTTCCGTTCTCCACACCATAACGAGAACGCTCCAATACTGCACTGAGCAAGGCTACGAGAATATTCACTGGAGCGATCTTGTTTCAAGATGGGCTTTTTGGTTTAAATTTAAGCTGTATTTTGTGTTAGGGAAGGTGAAGCCAATTAACCACCGCTTCAGCTGGAAGGGAAGGGATGGGACCCCACGGAGTTGGAGTCGTTTCCCCCACGGGCTCAGCCCAGCACGGTGAAGCCTGGTTTCATCCCTGGGGCACCAGTCTCAAGACGCCGCCTGTGGAACCCCGAGGAACCAACTCCTCCTTTCCAAAGAAGCACTGCTGGACTCATGCGACAAAGGACTCCAAAGACCTGAGCCCAACACCCAGAAAAGGGCAATATTTGGTTTTCACAAGTGCTCTACCCTGTAAATTTGCCACAGTGAAAAAGTCTTCATTACCCATAGCTGAGGCAAATTCTGATTTTTAGTGCAGTAAAGCAGCTTACTTCCATTCAAGTGAGGTGGATAAAGAGACTCTGACTCTTTACAAACTTTAAACAATTGCAGTACTGCGACCAATGCATTAGTCCTACCCAAAAAAAACAAGTGAAGAGAGACGGTGTTCAACATACGCAGCATCCACCCTCTGCCCACTCATGGTACGGGACACCCGGACAAGTAGTTTAGGCCGGACTAAGTCATGCACAGCTAAGTCCAGAGAAGATGAATCCCAGTAAGAGAGTCAGCAGCAGGATCCATGCTGTATCGCTCACCACTTGGCTGGCGTAAAGGAGAGCACAGCCTAAGATGGCAGGACCCAAAAGTCTCTGGACGTCTCAAGGACAGAAGTTCAGGTGTTTGTGGAAGGGCACTGGGAAGCATGAAGGGCCTTTTAGAGGCAAGCAGAGACCACCAGAGTAACGGGAATGTGTAACACCACCAGAGGTGGAAAAAGAAGCAACCTTTGGGGGAACTTAAAAAGGTGCCACACAAAGATATTAGTACTATGCTGGCAAGCAAGTATTATAAACAGTGAAGGAAGTCAGGACACAACCACCTAGGCAGGTCCAGAACAACAGCGATGTGAGACGGAAAGCACAGGCACCGATGCCATAAATTTATAGGATGAGAAGAGAAGCCTCCTAAGCACAATATTTACTGCCTACTCAGTATTCTTTTTTTATTTTCCTATGTTTGCTTGACCTTGGACACTCCCTGTTTGGTATTCTCTGAGCAGTGCAGAGCTCTCTTTCAGTACCCAGCAAGTCTCAGCCCTTCCAGGCTCACGGGCTAAGGTACTTTGCCCGGCCTGACATCAGACACCAAATGCAGGAGGCACCTTCTCTCCCTACGGCATAAGATAAGGCTGTAATGACAGGCTACGAAGCCCTCCACATACGCACAACTGATGAATATTCATTAATAGTCAACACATAACATTTATATCATTCCAGCCACACAGGGAGGATGAAGTGCCTCCCCCCAGGTAGCAACACCTCACTCAATTCACGATGGGCCACTTTGTACCGGGGTAGATAAAACCCGCAGCCGCTCGCATCCTTTGCATTTCAAGCCAGTTTTTCTCCTTCATAAACAGCACTCAGAAAGGAGACAGAGGCACGAAAGCGACCCTGCTCGCACTGCAGAACACACTCACCTTTTTCACACGCATACCCAAAGGTATTTTTCCATGAGATAATATTTTTCAGGCTCTTTTGGACTTGGGGAGAAAAAGGGCTTCAGTGAAATAAAAACATCTCTTATCTTAAAACAACTGTCAGTTTAGGAAACAACTGACTGAGCAGCAAGCGTGTGCTGGGTATGTACATTGTTTTATATGAAGGCACTCCTTAAAACAGAGTCCCAGAAGTCCAATTAGTTTGTGAGCATCTACCTCCCGCTGACCTCTCCTAGCACCGCGAGCATACATCCCGGGCTGTTCTCATGCTTTCCAGGATTGCACCTGGGCTAGAAACACCGGATAATTATTTTTAACACAGCAACCGTGAGCATTCCCAGCCTTTCTGGACTTCTATGCATTCATCATATTCAGCAAGGAGAGCCTTCCAGATTAATGCAGAGATACTGGAACGGCGATGGAGAGATAACGGCGTGGATGGAACAAACTGTAGATTAGGAAGCTTTTAGGCACATTCCTGTTTCATCCTTACGTACTGCCCACATCACCTCAACATGCATTTGTACTTAATCATCTGTTGTACACTGCAAAGATAAAGCCATGTGGTCAGATCCTCAACCTTAGTTACACTGAACTGCGCTGATTTACAACAGCTGAGAAGCAAGCCCTGAAGTTTTGGAGAGACTCCACTAGCTTTAGTTTACCTCCTGGATGAAGACCAAACTTTGCGCTTATCAATATGACTCACTCTCCGCTTCGCTCCTGAGCTCGTGGCCTCTGACCGCTCACGCTCGATGCACGGTCGCCTCCTCCCAGTATGTGCTGGGGGAACAACTGATTCCCAGAAAACTCTGGCTGGATGTTGCTGTGACATGTTTGTCTGAAACAGACCCTGCTGCAGACTATGGAGGAAGACTATGATAAAGACCACTGCTACCCGGGGGGGACCTGCACACCCCATGCCCTCCAACACTTACCCTACAGCTCCTGCTACAGAAAGCACCACCACGATGGGCTGCAACACAGCTCCCCCACTGCTTCAGGCAAGCCGACCTGAAAATCTCAAGTAGTGTAATCTCAGGACCGTTGTATGGAGTCCAAAGTAGACCTGAGTGAAGGTCAGCATGAACGTGCCCAAGCTACCAGAGAGCATGCTAGCCTCAAGAAATACAGCAGGAAACCAGGCTGTGTGCAGTGACCCAGGAGGTGAGGTTTGTGCAATCCATACCGGACACCGGCACGGCCAGGCTCCCGTCCGGCACACGGAACGGGCAGGGGGCAGTCCCGGCAGAGCGGGGCCAGGGAAAGGACGGCACGGATCCAGCGTCTCACCACCACTCATGATGGAGGGACACTGGATGTGATTGCACCTGTATCCTCTGGGTGTGCGAGCGACTGCAGCGCTCTCTGGGGCCCATGAGGGAAACCTGGTCTCCTCCTGCCTCCCCTGGTCCTTCCCCAAGCCCCACAGATAGAAACTGGCCACTGGGGTGGAGCCTGGGGGACCCAAGAGATGAAGAAACACATTTCACAGACATTAACACTGTACTGATTCAGTAAGTCTGTACTGATTACAGAAGTACCAGCTGTAATCGGAACATAAAAACATATTACAATTAAATCTAGACACTCGACAATTTTCACAGGCGATCAGACATCCCGATCCGACTCTCTGAGACCCACTTTTAACAATCCCAATCGCTAAGCAGCTCGCGCCAAGGTGCTCATCTCTCATATGTCTCCTCACTCTGCGATTCTTAAATTGTTAAACGTGAAAGAGTAGTAATTCAGCATTGTTCCATTGCTTATGAAAGCCATGCAGGAAAAAAACATCAAAAATAATCTAGGCCAGTTCATTTGAAGTGCAAATGACTTATGCATGCAATACAAAACGCAACAAGTGCCTTTCAAGCTGTCTCATTTATGGTAACACAAAAGTTGCTGATGGAATGAGAATTCCCAGGTAGTTATCAGGGAATTTTGCATATCATTTGTACTTCATACTGCATTAGCAACTCTCACATCATGTCAGCAGCTTGAAAAAAATAAAACAATGAATTACATTTCTCCCAGTTTTTATTCTGCTTTGACGGAGCAATCTCATCGCTTATCTCAAATGATTTTGCATTCAATGCAAAATGCTTTGTTCTTTTCTAAAAGGAAAAGAAACCTAACACTTCCCCTGCATTACCCCAGTTTCCTAAGATGAACAGTCAGCCATCAACAGAAGAAATATCTGGTTATCACATCTCCAAGGTACGCAGGCTGCACCAGACTATCAGGTATCTCGCTGTTAGTGAAACGGAGAGAACCAAAGCCAAGGCTGCCATCTCATCCTTGACCTGGACAAGGTAAAGGAGGAGGAACAACCAACATCCCGAAAGTAAAGCAGACATGCTCATATGGATGGATTTTAGGAGTAGAAAGTGACACCAGTGAGAAAAATACATTTTTTACGCTTTTGCTTGAATTCTCGGCAAAAGCCAAGGGAAAAAAAAACAACAAACAAACAAAACCCAAACATTTCTCAAATTTCTGGTTATAGTTCATTGCTCTGGCTAGAGCTGCATTAATGCTCCCTAGAATTGCCACTGCCATTAGCAGCTTCTATTGGTCAGGAAGAGCAGGCAGTGAGAAAGTGAACACTCCTTTGTAAAACTGCCTTTTTCCCTTTCTATTCCCTCCAACCCCGGGCTCTAGTTTTTCTATCCCAAACACCCCTTTGCCCAGGTTCGAACACTTACCCTGCAGCGCAGTGGCTGCTCCACACCCTCCCCTGGCTGCAAGCTGAAGCCCAAACAGCATCTCCCTCACATACTGGGGAAGTTGAGGCTGTATCATCACTTGTGCATCACCCTGACTCCAAGAGCAGCCAACGAAGGGTGCACCAGGCAAGGGAACCTCTACCTCTGAGATTACACCACAACATCAGCCCTTTCCCCAATATCCCACAAGTTTACTCCCTAGCTTGCCCCACAGCAACTTCATCCGGCAGCACAGTTCAGAGTCCGCAGAGGTTTCCATCAGCACGTGGTACCAACCCATCGTGTCCAGTGCCGGCTGGAGTCGGGCAGAGGCTTTGCGGATGCTGTGACGGGCAACAGCCACCCAACGTCGCACAGCTGAGTCCTGATCTGACACCGCAGCTCTGGAGCTGCCCCGAGAGTGCTAAAAGCAGGTCTGCACGCCCGGGACAGCGCTTTGTAACTGGTGCCATTTGCCATTTTGCGTCGTTAGGCTTATGTACCCTCATTAAGCTGTGTGGTCTATGCCCCTCGTTTCTCCTCCCTTCTTTCTTTTAGTACCAGCAGCACTTCACTGAATTTCTGAGATAGTCCTTACTAGATATTTGGTTTCTCTTAAAATAGAATTTGCCGAAAACAAAAACGTAACATTTAAATGCCCTTCAGCAATACAGCTTCTAAATTACACTACGCATTAATTTTTCACGGAACTTTGTGAAGCAGTTTTATCTTCTCACATCTCACTTCAAGTGACAAGAGGAAAGGATTTAGTAAAAGTACCCATGTAAGGTTTTTCAGCAAAAATATGCATTAAAAAAAAAAAAAATCACTCCAAGCTATTTTTTTTTCCTTTTTCTAAAGATTGCCATGAAGTTGAAATTTCTGAAATAGAAGGGGACTTGCATACTGCCTCCAATCAAGTGGGCAGAGCAGAGGTCTGACACATACACTGGCTAAAAGCAGATGCTGAAAAAAATCCCATTTCAAACCGGGGGGGGGGGAAGTCAAGCAACTATTGCTAATCCAAAAAGTCACAAGCAAAAAGCCTGCACACAAAAAACCTGAAACAAGCAAGAAAACCGATCCTAATTGCTAACAGAACATGGGCAAAGCAGGATCACTCGAGGAGATTTAATTGCCTTTTCACAAATGACACTCCTAAGCAAGTAAGCAAATGTCGATCACTGAGGAATTTTAAGAACAAGCGAGACAGCCATCTGTCAAGAATAAAGCAGGACCTGGAAGAACAGGCGCTGCCTTCAGGCAAGAGGATGGACAAACTGAGCTCTTGCTATCCTTCCTAGCTTCATTTTTTCTGTGAAACTTGTGACAATTGGAGGAATACACGCAGGTAACACCTTAGCAAATCTTCAGACTAGTAACAGGTTGGAGTATGAGGTACTAATAAAGCTTGTTCTGAGCCCTATGATATAGCAGGTTCTTTCTGAATTTCAATATATTGTGTCTTTTGTAGTATAATACAGACCTGGATAGGTAGTAGAATCATAGAATGGTTTAGGTTGGAAAGGACCTTGAAGATCATCGAGTTCCAACCCCCCTGCCATAGGCAGGGACACCTCCCACCAGACCAGGTTGCCCAAGGCCACGTCCAGCCTGGCCTTGAACACCTCCAGGGATGGGGCCTCAACAACCTCTCTGGGCAACCTGTGCCAGTGCCTCAACACCCTCAAAGTAGGGGAAGCAAGGTTAGTTTTCAAGACCAAGATTCTTGCAAGCATCCCTTTTCGGTGAGAATTACGCTGTTTCCAAGCCAACTGCAGCGATTCACATACCTGAAGCTCCCGGGTAAACTGCCAAGCACACGAGAGGAAAGGCCACTGCGCAAGGCGGGCAGGAAGGGGATGGGGAGAACGGAGCGGAGGGTGGGCACACACACAGCAGCAACTCGGAATCTCAACCTAGGCAAAATAGTTTTAAATTCTGGCCTAAAACAATAATTGCTTTCTGCACTGAGAGTTATTTTTAAATATTTCCTGAAGCACCTTTTAAAACCTCACTCCATGAAAACCTGGGAAGTTTTAGGTTGAGCGACCATCTACTTAATTCCAGCAAATTGAAAGTGAAGAAAGTGAAATATCTGACTACATCCAGTGCCATAATTTGATGTATCGGAGCTGTGTCAAAGTTAAATATGAATGCCCATATTGCTTCGACTAGTCTAAAAACCTACAGGGGATTGTTTCACACATTGAAAAATATAAAAACAAACTTAGGAAAAAGATGCCATGAGGAAACAGGTTTCCTTCTCCATTCACTGCACATGCATTTTGACAAAGACAACACGCTCTAGATGGATAAGAACAATTTTCCATCATTAGGGAAGCCTTAAACAACCCCTGACTGCTTATACCGTCATCTCTTAGGCTCCTACTAAATTGCAGTTATTTGTTGAAAACAAAACGATGAGGCCTGTGATATAATAGAGCAATTTAAGCAGTGAAGAATACAACACCTGTAATTCAATTTCATGGCAGCTGGTTTCACAACATGTTTCTATAACACTGTTATGATATAGGAAACTTCTCTCAGAGTGTAGCAATTCTTCTTTAAGTAAGCCAGGCTCTCAAGAGAGAAGTGGGCTTTAAGTAGACAAATACTATAAACAATAACCAATTCGTATCTCCATGCCAGTCCTTTCACTTCTATCTCCCGTTAGTTGCCACTCTTCCGAGGGTTTATATTTTAGTTTATATTTCATATTGAGAGGCTGTTGTCAGAAAAGGTAACAATAAAAGTCACCTGAGATCTCTAACCTTGAGTAAGTTTCCAGGCAGAGGAACATACAAGAGCTTCCCTTCCCATTCATCTTTGCTACAACAGTCACCATATACAAAAAAAGCTGTAAATCCCAGGCATATGACCTTCCCAAAAAGTCAAGGAGGAGCAGGGGGAAGATGGAGATATCAATAATGACTAGTCGATGTGGGAAGTACAGCAAAAACATTCTCCCAAAAGGAGAAATCAGTATTAACTCAAAACCCCGCAGGTGAACTGCATCTAACAGCCAACCTTTCTCAGCCTACGTGGCAAAAGATGAGGCCACTTGCTATCTTGGTGGAAAGTTCTTTAGAGCACAAATTCATGCAGATATCAAAATTGAGGTTTGTAAAGAGTAATGTTGATGTTTTCCTTCATTCAGTACTGAACCGTGCCACCACGTCCACTTTATATACTGAAATTAGGAAGAAACTGTACACCCAATTAGGGATCTCCTTGACGACTGGAATAAACAGCAAAGCAGTAGTTTTAGGAATTCTTTGCAACAGTATAGACTAGCCCTGAAGATGAAAACCTTTCCATCTTTCCTTCCCAGCTTTCTGTTCCTCACAGGCCTCCTTCCCCTGCACCAGGGCGAGGATGTGGGCAGAGATCTGGACGGAGGAACTGTGTCAAGCTGAGACGCCTGCACAAAGTCATCAGCGCAGAACAGCCTGGGATCGCCTATGAAGAAAAGGCAGACCGTTGTCATAGGTTAGATCTGGTGGAAGAGATCAAGGGCACCCACCCCTAACTTTCATGAAATGGATGTGCAACAGGGACATGTTGTATCTCAGTGCCTGTAGGTTGGAGGAATTCTCCTCTACTCAGGATAAGAGAAATATTTCTACTGATGAAATGTCTCTGGTCATAAACCACTCCTGCTCAACCAGCTCTGCCTGAACCCCAAATCAGCAGACAAGCAAGTGACCTCGAGTCCCATTTGTGCTAACCACTCTACCCTCAAAGTAGAAAACCAGTATAACCAGAAATGGGTTAGTAGCTCCTTCCTGTGTTTCATCTATGTTTATGTCATTTTAAACAGAAAAGCTACCATCTTGAGCATCAACAATCCAGAATCTGAGATTCTTCGTCAACAACCATTCCACCTGCATTGCTATTCCCCACATGAAAGAAAAACAGCTAAAAACGCCTGTACTCTTTAAGTGTATTACTATTAAGAACCCCATTTGAGAACGGCTCTTCAGCTCTCCCTGCTTAATTTCTACATTGCTAGGCATCAAAACAAGTTGATATGCTGAAAATACAAGAAGATCCCAATCTGTTTGCTCACTTCAGGAAAACCTTGAATGAGCTAATGAAAGTTGTTGTACCAACCTGTATAATTAGGGAGCAAAAATTAAGCACCTCTGTGTTTACATTAGCTACCCACAAGCTAATCATCATTTCTAGAAGCGCACCCATAGAAAATAAGAGACAACTGAACTAATTTCATCCCTCCAACCCTTGATTTGGTTGCTTCTACACGCTGCATCTGGTTGCACATCAAAGCTTCAGTAGGGCTGTTCATTAAACTCAACAGGCAACTCGTAGCTTTTTCATCTGAAGATATTCGGTCTGTACTCATTAGTGACTTCTTCCCATAGCCCATTAATTAGCTCGGCATGCTACCCACTATTAGAAACATGAAGAAAACCACAACGTGAAGAAAACTACAAATGAACAGGACTGTGAACTGCTTCCAACAAAACGAGATCGACACAATTGGCAGCTTCCTACGCTGCAGATGCAAAATACTCAGTAGGGCTAAAACTGCGTGTTTGGGGGAGGAAAATATGACTGAAGCGGTAAGACTTTGGAAGTTCCGACAACACTACTGGCGTTTAAACAATTTTGGTAGTAAAATGTGAATGTTGTTAAATTGTTAGAGCACAGAAAAGGAGTATGGTGTTTATCAGGAACTCAGAAGGGAACTGGGATCACTCTGTTCTACTTGAAATGGGGCACATTCCACTCACCTTTATCCACCTACAGGAGAGTCATTTACTCCAAGTGACTATTGAGGCTCCTTCTGGAGTTAGTGGAAAAGACCACCATGTCTACAGTGCATTTCATTATGTTCTAAGACAGAATTCTAAGAAAAGGGGATTCAATTGCATCTGGAAGGTGCCTTTATTTCCAACATCTACAAAGAGAATATATAAATAAAAAAAATAAATAAATGGCTAGGCAGCTTTTGTTGGCTAAAGCGAAGCTAAGTTTGAGTTTACTGCAAACATCTCAGCGAACCTAAGCTGGCTGTGGATCTCTGCATCTCAGATGTCCAGGTAGGAGGTAGGGATGCCATAGCTCCCTTCACGATGACCACGGCCAACTTGGATTGAAATATGCAAAAGGGACAGTCTTCAACAGTATAATAAAGATTTAATTCCAAGTACAGCTTCACAATATTGATGCAATAACAACAAAAACAAAGCTCTAGAACTCCTGATGTTGTTTTTGGCAACCAAGCCTGTTGTGTAAGCACAACACCTTACGAAAGTCACCATGGAGCCCCATCATCACTGAGCACTATGACAAAAGAATATCAAAAAGCCCGAATAGAGCAAGGCATTTCTGAGCTTGGTTGAGAAAATGGGGCAAAGCCACAGCTTCAGCAACTGATATAGCATTACACAAAATATGGCATTTACTGAATATTTCACTTTTCCAGGACTCCCAATCATTCAGCTGGTTGTGGTGTTAGTTCACTGTCAGGCCTGATGCTGATTAAAAATCCCTATCCCAACCCAATTCCCCTCATAGCACTCCTACGGCATATTTGTCTTTTATAGCGGACCTTGGTGTCAACAGTTAATAGAGTTTATCCCTTCTTCTAGCAGAGTGAAGGACCTGACCTGAATGAGGCAGGAGAAAGGAGCTAACTTTTATTTCCACACCAGCTGCTTCAGCTGAAAGAGGGCTTACAGGGGGCAAAAATATCTCAGGTACCCCAAATTTTGAATTTTTTAAGAGGACCTCTCAGGGTTTGGTCCTTCTGTTATCACATCAGCTTTTCTTTAAAAAGAGAGGTGTGAGATGAAACTCCCTCCAAAGCCCAGCAGAGCTCTGCCAGCACCGCCAGAAGGAGGTGGGCAAAGAGCAGCGTCTCTCACAGTTAATTCAGTAGAAATAGAAAAATATTTACAACTACTGCCTTGCTGAAGAAAACATAGGCAGAATTCTGCTCCCACCGAAAATGCTAAGAGATGGGTCAGGCACCTACCACACAAGCATGGATTTCAAATGACGAGCTTATACAGTAGTTGTTGTTTCTTTTTCCACTTAAAGCATTGCCCCCATTTATAAATTACAAAAGAGATTACTCATCACACAAACTTTGATCTTAGTGCTATCCCCATCCTTAAGTAAGAATGGGGGTGGGGGTGTTTTGGGGGGCTTGGAGTGGTTAAAGGTGGAAGCAATATAATACAGTTTATTTAGTCTGGTAATATCAGGGCAGATGTTGGTGTCGCATGTATTTGCACAGCATCTACCTCAGTCGGCCTTTCTTTAGGAAGTCAGCACTTCTCTAGCTATTAATGATAACACACAAAATAGACAAAAAAGAGTAGGAAAGGTTTAGCACCACCAGTTTACGGATGGGGAACTGAGGGCCAGGGAAGTCGAAACACCTGCCCAGGGCTATCCGTTAAGTACACGCTGGAGGCCTACACCAAGAGCAGCCATCCAAAGACCTGCTTCAGTGGATACAAGGGTATCTTTCTTCTTCAAAGTAATTTCCCAATTCTCTTCTCTTACATGTTATGAAAATGGCTTGAAAATTAACTCTTTGAATTCTTATACTGAAAAAAGATCTCACGCGATGTCTATTTTAAGTTTTGGTACAGGTAATTTCCTCCCCCCACTGCTGAGGTTCCTTGCTCAAAGGCTTTTATACCTATTGACTCGATAACTTTTGCAAGCGCTCCGTTATTATGAACCAACCGTGGCCAGAGAAAATGTGCAATGGTCGAGGCAGGCCCTGCATTACATATTCAAATTCATTAGCTCTATCAGCCTTCTCAACCTCTTATGTTTGATTAAGTCTCATCTCCTAAAAACTGATTAAATCTAGTCAGCCTCTTTAAATTATTATTCTTCATTGGTCCAGTGGTGCTAAATGTTTCTAAATGTGACAGTAATCTAGTTTTAAACAAGCCAGCTGCAGAGTCTATAAAACCATCTTTAGCAAGCTCGTAATCCCCGTGATAGATCCGCCGGCAGCAGCGAGGGCAACGCCAGTCGCGTACATCACCGCTTGCGCCGGCAGCAGATGGGCCACGCACGCAGGACTGCGGGAGCCCCGAAACCCCTCGGGCTGCCGACGACAGCATCCACACGAGCGTTTCAACAAATTCTGCTCTGCAGCCACAAAAGCCCAGAAGACACGGCCTAAAGGCCAAATGTTAAAAGGAAGGCGGCACATCAGGAACACGGCCACGCGTGATCAGCTACAGAGGCTGCCATTTAGGGCCTGCGGCTCCAGCAGCAACCAAAGCTTAATGCACACACGTCTCAGTTTAAGTTGTACTACTTATAGATGTGCACCTCTAAAAATAATTTTAAAAAATACACCACTAACTTTTCTTCAAAGAGTATGCAAGATCGTAGCTCTCTTTTTAACACACACAAAAAAATTATTCTCTCCATAATCACGTGCGTGGCAGTGGGAGGAAGCTAACACCGCCACTGCCGTCTATTGATAAAAGAGCAAAGTCTGATGTTATTTAAGGACCTTGGACCCCAAATTCATTTTTAGAAACACGATCGTTCTTTGGCAGGTGAGTTTGCATCCACGTGCACCTATGATGTTAGCACAAATGGAAGAGCCCCTGACTCTTCCTACACGCAGCACGGTCTCTCTTAGAAAATGTTCTGATCCTTTCAGCAAATTAATGAGGACCAGATGGCTTTTTTTCTTTTTGAACCATTGCTCTCCAACTCGTACAGAGCCACTCACCTTCTAAGCAGTCCCACAACAAACACCAGAAATACAGAGAACGATTTCAGTGGTGGGTCAAACTTGGATGATAAACGTGAGAGAAATCTCTTGAAGAGCAAACATCTTCCACCAGTCAAATTAAGAACCACTTTGCAGCAAAGAAAAACTCTGATATAAAGTATTCTTTTGCAAATTTAGCCCCCAACATAATTTTTCTGGTTTCACCTATTTGTAACAGATATATAAACAAGCATATGCGCAAAGAGAAGTTTCTTTCCCCAGAGGTTTATGCTCCTCAGCACCTGGGGAGCCTTTTGGAAAAAAAATTATTAGCAGGTCACAGGAGATGCTCCATGCGTTGCTCAGCTGAGCTTTCTGTCTTCCAAAGGTAAACAGCCTTTTCAGCCACAGCAGTAACACGATGCAGGCAATCACCAGTCATGCTGAATTGCCATCAAACCACTGACGTTTAGTAAATTAAAGGCCCTATGCCATCAGCTGTGCTCAGGGCCTGTTTCAACCTGGGGATGTTCCATTACATTTTTTTTTCCAAAGGAGCTTCATTTTTTCAACCTGGAAAATTGCAAGCGATTGCATTCAGCAAGCAAATAATAGAAAACTCAAACATGCTGGAGAATAAGAATGAGCAGTCTAGAAAGCATCCAGTGATGACAAGAACCTAGTGATGATAACTGCAGAGAAAAACTCCATATAGACATACGAGGGCAACCTGCTGCACTCAGAAGCACCGCAATCCAGAACAGCAGCAGACCCTCTTTGTGAAGACACTTTATATCGCCTACCACATATCAGTCGGGGTCTACAGCAGCAGAAGGAACCTTTTTTGCCTCGAAACACAGCTTTCCACTCTAAAAGCCTGACTGTCCATACCCTCCTCCTGCCCAAGGCTCTTGTACCTGCCAGCTCCTCAGCCTGACATGCTCAAGCTCTGAAGCTTTGGAGTCCTCAAGACTTAAGGATGCAGAAGTGTCCCTGCCTATGATCTGAAAACCACTGGTTCACAGCTACGTGGTGGATCTCTCAAACATGGAGGCTTTCAGGGGGCACAGCAGCATCAGAAACTCAGTAGGACTCACAGACAAGCTCTGCATAGCATGGATTTCTCTTTCACTGTGGAAATGACCAAAAGGCGACAAATTTTCTTATGGAATATTCTAATGAGCGTGTTCATAACATTTTCTCATAAAATTATGTCTTCCTCTTCTTGACCTCTTTGGCATACCCAACACACAGTAAGAGAAGCAATGTAAAATTTCCATGGGTTGGTGGATCTGTGAACCACAAACTTCACTGTGACGTTACAAGGTTTGGTCAAACCAAGCACAACGTGTCAACTGCATCCTCAGCAGCATCTCCTGCTGTCACAGGTGATGCCTCACAACAGGTCTACAAGAGATAAGTGCAAAGCCCCAGGCTGGGATTCCTTCTTATAGATGCGCTGCTTTGTTTATTAGCCTATAATTTGTTTATTCTCCTTTTCTAAACCGAAGCTCAAAAGGGACTGTCAAGACAGAAAATTCAATCTAAACAGGTTCCCTAAATACCCTTATCCTGGGGCAGCTCCAGTGGTTATTTGAGGATGGCAGCTGGCACCTGCGGCCTTCGGTGCGGCACTTTCGGACGCTGATGGAAGAGGACAGCTGGCTGGGCTGGCACGAGGTGCCACATTTGATTGATCGAGTGATCCCAGTGTCACAGACTCGTAGGCTGTCATTAACGGTCTGCGCTTCCTCCGAGCAGGAGGCGCACGCCATGCGGCAAAGCACCGGTGCTTGCGTGAGTCGGGGTCGCTCCAAGAGCGGTATCTGCCCCTGTGCTTTCCTACTTCCCAAAGACACACAGCTTTTATTAAAGTTATCATTTTTATATATAAATACATATACACTTCTTTTTTTTAAAGACAAAGGGTGTAGGGCACACAACTACTGAAAAGTCATTCCCTTTTGTGTGAAGAATTCAGCATTTTTTATGGATAAACGAGTCATAAAACATTTTCTTCAGGCTATTTAATTCATCAACTAGCTGGACAGCAAATATGCTAGGATGTTAATTTAACAGAATTATTCCCCTCTCAATAAGGTAAATGTTAGATGAAGATCATTAGGCAGGCTGGCAACCCTGTCATCCTCCCTCTGCCAGATAAACCACCAATGCGAAGTAGCTGCTAAAGAGGCTCTGGCAATTTGAAGGGTTATAACCCTCCCTGAGCAGACACTTCTGCTGCCATGTTTCCCATATTTTTGGAGCTGGTTTGGGTTTGTTCTCTTACCCTACAATTTCATTTCTTTATCTTTTCAAATACTGAAGCTATGATTTCAGAAGTCAAACGTCCACACAAAAAATCCATCAATACATTTGTAAGAAAAACAAAGCCTTCTGGCTAAATGCTGCTGCATGTGTCACATCACAGCCAGGTACCCTATTCTTGATGCGCTATCGAGTTTATTTGACCATCAAAGTAAAATAACTTTCACAAATTGTATTAGCGTTTTTCCCCATGGGAAGTGCTATTACTTATAAGTAGATCTCGACCTTACAAATAAACTCCATCCTGCCAGTCGTGTGATTGAAGGGTGCATTCCCCTTTGGGGANTCAAAGCAATTCCACAACTGGTTCAGATCTTCAAAGAGAAAAATCTCTATAATAAAAACTTTTTTTTTTTTTTTGCGCTCTCAACTCACTGCAATGACACAAGGCAAACAAAAGCCTAAACAAAGAAGAACACTCCAAATTGCAACACGGAAAGTGTAAGGAGACTCTTGCACGAAGCCCTTCTAAAATAGTTTGCCTTACCTCTTCTGGTTGCAGAAAAAAAGGCCACAGCTCTCACCAAAGACATGTCACTGTCTCTGATGTTCACTCCGTACACTCTTGGACATTGGTGACTGGTGGAAAAGAAGTTTTATAGGACGGCTGAATGAAACATAAAAGCACGCACAGACATTATGCTGGTTTCTTCCACTTAAGCTATGTTCAACAGGGCCTTGAATCGGAGGGGAGGTATAAATAAATAAATGTGGGGAAAAAATTAGGCACCTGAAGTCTTCTGCATGTTCTGAAGATCAGTTAAATTAAAAAATTATAAAGGCCATATATCGCACCTTCAATAAAAGAACCAGCTGAATTCTAAGTTGGTTCTGCCCCCCCCGAAAGTATAAAACAAAGCAGGTTAATGACCCTGTGATAATATCACAGTGCAATATTGGTGTTTTGATTGTCCTCGTAACTGAAGGCGATAGGTGTTGAAAAGCACCCTAGACTTCCCGGTTGAAAAGATGGTAATTCAACTGAGTTGGATCTCATTTCTTATGTCTCAGTCCCCTACTTCTAGACGTTTCCTTTGTCTTCTCTTTTTAAAGTCTGCTAAATCCCTACAGCAGGGACTATAACAGCACCAGCACAGCAGAGCCTCCAGTACCAATACACACCCAGTTGGCGCACGGGAAGGGGATGAAAGGATAGAGGGTAAGTTAAATTTACTGACTTTTCCCCATTCAAAACTCTGTAGGTTCAACTCTCTCATCACTGTCAGATGCATTTCTAAACGCACATAAAACAACATGACTAACATCTGGATTGTTATTCATCTATATTCTTCCCCAACATTAAGAATTCTTCTATCTAATGTAGCAGAGCTGAAGCCAATACGGCTCCCTTGTGGTTACTTATCTTCATGAAGAAGCTATTGAAGCATCTCAAAACTCTCACCCCTCTGGGTCCTAAACAGGCTGACACGCATCTCCCCCATTTCTATTCCATTTTTGTTCATTTGGGCCTGCATTATGTTGTTATTGTTTCACTTCTGAGCCTGTGACTGTTCAAAGCCTACCTCTTCCATGTGGATAGATAGTAGAAAAAATAATAAAATTTATTCAGCAGCTCTTAAAAGTCTCCTCACATAGAGAGGGCATGTGGGGAAAACAGTCTTTCAAAGCTTTGAAGCTCTATACCAAAACATCTGTTCGGGTTTCAAGGAGTTTACAGCCCAGTTCCCAGAGCTCATATCAGTAGGTTGAAGAATCCTTCAGAGCTCTGGTATAGCTATTTTCAAATGTCCTCCTGCAATCAAACGTAGAGGCTTGAGCTTCAGTACAAAATGTCATACTTCTTTCCCTCTCCATGTTTTCAGGGCTCCTTATCTGATTCTTCCAGCAGTTTTTCCCATAAAACCTATTATGACTTCTCAGCAAGAGAGGTTTGGATTTCTTCGGTAGTAAAGATTTCAGCTGGAAAGTTGAGGGGCAACTTCTGTGCTATACAACTTCTCACATAACAGCATTTAAATGGACATATTAATCATCACCATAATCACCCTAAAATTTACCACTTGTAGTAGAGATGAAAACGTTACAGACATGCAAGAACATACAACACGTACAAAACCACATTAAGAACAGCTGGACCTGATAAGCCCAAAGGTTCATTGAACTAAACATTCCAGACAGTCACAAATACTGTTTGACCTGGAATAAATATAACAGGACACAAATACCATGATGCTTACCCAAAATAATCCCAACTTGTGGCCCAAGGACTTCCTAACCCAGCAGTACCTTTTCTTTGCAAGTGAGAACCACCAATGCGTTTTCCCACATCCACGTCTTGAACCCATAGTAACTTTAAGCATTCAGATTAGCCTGCACAGAGACTTCCACAACCAGGTTCTGTATATTTTTTGAAGTCACCTGAATTTTTTACAGGATGCTTCCTCTTTCTTCTATTATAAAAGAAAATAAGCAATATTCCCTATTAGTTTTTCCCATCTGAAGATTAGCAGACCTTCACTGTTATCCCCTCAGTCATCGCTCCTCTTCCAGCTGCTCTTCCATGTCCTAGATTGTTCAGTCATTTCATCCTTTTCTTTAAATTTAAAGCTACTATCACCTGCCTGCCAAAGAGTGGTCTGAAATTTGGCTTCTCATTGACCAGAAGAAATATGCAGCTACAGCATATCTGTAGGACAGCTTCTTTCTTTCAAGTGATGAGTTCTTGAACAGAGGTGGTAAAGGGACAGCACGGATTCTTCCAGATCGCACCAAAATGCCAAAAAAACAAATTCACAAGGAGCAACTCTGCCACAAGGACTACAATGACATCTCACAGCAGCACATCCATCAGCATTTTCCACAAGACCCCTCACAAATTACTTCTACTACATGAGAAATACATTCCCAATTCTCACGGCTGACTTCTTCCTCAAGGAACCCATACGATGATAAAACCCCTATGGCCCTCATATTGTTCAGCTTGAAAGTTACCAGCAGCCGTGGCTTCAACAAAACAAAAAGCTGACGACATTCTTTACAAAGTCCATGAAACAGTAGTTAAATTTAAAAAGATTCTCAGTTTAGCCGTCCTTTAACGTCTCCTCCAGCTTCTTCTCTTTAGAGCATTAGCAACTGCTGAGAAGAATTCCTCGCATGGGTAATTTCAGCTTTATCTCTGGAGTGGGTGGAAAGGACTAAGAGGATGATCATTGCTGGCCCGACCAAAGGAAGCCTGGGAAGGGCGTTAAATTCTGCTTATGGATACACCAGATAACTAAACACTCGTGAGGCAAAAGCCTGTTTACGCTTAAGGAGAGTGTTGGCATCAAAAGAAGGGGGTGCAAACCAGCTGTGAATAAACACATACTAGGAATCAGAAGATGAGGTTCTATATCAGTTGTCCAGTGCATATAGTTGGGGCAAAAAGTGTTCATACTTCTAAAATGGAGTTTGATCAGTTAATGAAAGGGCTCGTGTCATGTGATCACTTATGATGGAAGGAAAACGGACCCAATGACCCAGCAGGTCCCTTCCCAGACATATACTCTCCTGGTGAGGGGTCTGCCTGCACAATGAGTAGTAGGAACAGATAATAGTATTGAAACTGTGTGAAATTCTGGTGATTTTCCTGAGTTTTGCCCAGGACGCAGGAGAGCCAGATTTTCAGTCCATGTGCACAAAGAGGGCTGCTACAGTTTTACAAAAAACCCTACCAAGATACTTTTTTCTACACCATATGAAGATGATCAACCCAACGCAGCTCAAGAGTGCACAAATACGAAAAAAAAAAGTGCTAATGATTTCACAGCCAGGAAACACAGCTCCCTTCAAAATTTGGTTTCCTAATGAAGTGGGAGAAAGAGACAGTAGTCTTCAGCACTAATCTCCAATAAATACAATTTTGCCCCTGTAGGCTTGTACTAACCCTCCTGGAGCCAGGTGCTCAGCTGCCGATAAGGGACACATTGTTACTGAGTTTCTCTGGAGGGAAATTGAGCATTCTTCAGAAACAAACCAAGAGCAATTATCCAAAATGATGTCTTCAAGCAAACCATATGTGGAGCACACATCCTGCAATGCCTCCAGTCTCCTGCAGAAGCATTCTTCACCGGCACTTCTGGCCACCTCCAAACATCAGCTACAGCAAAGAACATCCACTCATCCACATCAGAGGAGGCGGATGTCAACACGACTTTCCAGGACTTCAGTAGTCTTCACCCAGAGATGGAACAGGACACTGGGACACAACTCACCATCGCATTCATAATAACCCAGCCCTCTTTTGCCTTTTTAACCTATAGTTTCTGAGTCATACTTTTCCCCTATACTGTGTTGTGATGACTTTACAAAATCTCATCTGTTGAAATCCGCTGAGCAGTCCACTCAAAGTCCCCATTTTACAGCCAGCAGATGCTTTGCTTTTGTATTTTCCATCCATCATACAAAAAAAAGAAGGCTTTAATGAATAAACCTCAATTTAGCTTTAATACAAACACAGCATTTTCACAAAACCAAGATTTCTCTTACAATGTGGAATTACGCTTTTAAAGGACTGGGTAAACCATCTCAGAAGGACATTCACCTCACTCACTGCTTTTCAAAGGGACCTGGACTACGCCATCATCAGTAAGGTAACTGGCACCAGATATCAGAGATTTTTTAAGACCAGAACAAACCATTAGCTCATTCAATCTGACCATGTCATACAAGCCGATCTCCCACAGTTACCTCAGTATTAAACCCATAGCTTCAGTCCAACTAAAAGTCTCCCAGAAAGGCATTCTGTCACGATCTGAAAACGTCAAAAGAAAGGAAACATACCATCAACCCGTAGTTTGGTCTTATGTCACATCATCTTCCACTATCCAGCGAAGTGTCTAACTTTTAATTTTAATTTGTCTGGCTTTAATTTCGAGCTGCTGGTTATTCATATGCCTTTCTCCACTAAATTAAAGGCCTGTTATCTGTCACAGCGATATGCAGAGAAGAGCAAAGCCCAGTTCTGCAATTCAGTCTGAGAAAGAGAGATAACTTTCCCTCGTCCAACTGGAGCCGCTTCCAAGGCTGGTGGAAAATCATCACGCTTTTAATTCAGCTATGCCGATTTATACCAGTAGGAAATATGACTCCCATAGCATCAGCCAGAGTTTACAATAAGGTGCTATGGAAAATTTCATTTCCAAGAATATTTATTAATAAAATGTAAATTATAGCAAAGCCAATGTCTAACACTTATCTCACATTCCTTTTTCTCACCTATCCAGACTATGTCTCACAGTAATGAAATAAACATTAATTCTCCTATTTATGCTCTGTTCAAAATTTCTGCGCTTCCCTACATCTCTAGCCAGCTGTATCTGAATGATGGCAACAAGATGAAGATAAAATGATTATAAAATAAATCAAAACAGTACACAAATGTCCTATAGGGTTGTTTTTTAGTCTACAGAACGACAGTCCCATCCCTTTGCTTCATCTCCATTCATCGCAGTTTACAAACTGTGCTCTCTCATAAGCAAAGCGAGTTTTCTCAGTAGAGAAAGCAGACTATTTCTGCTTTAAAGACAAAACATTTACACAATCCTCATGGCTCCTCGGATTCCTCATATCACAGTTTCCTATTTAGAAATCTCCTCCCACATACACACCCCATCAGGCTGTGTTGGTGGAATGGCTTAAAATACAGATTAGTTCCTTCTCTATATAGTCCTGCCCTATCCCTTGCACTCTTTTTAGGGACAGAAGAAATCAGGATGGCTATTTAAATTACACAGCACATAAGACACTCCCTAGACTTTATTTATTTTTAAAAAAAAAACAGCCTTCCCATCAGATGCTCTGAGTATTGGAGGTGATACAGACTTCCCATAAAGGTGTGAGGTTTAACTAACTGTGGGTGAATCCCACAGGGAAGAGGGAGAGCACAGATAAGTCTGTGTTTTGGCACTTCAGAATAAATTAGAACCATAATACAACTTTGAAAACAAACAGCAGTCTAAGGAGAGCCATCCTCACGTCAGGAAAACTGGAAACACCAGAACAATTCAACACTCAGACTCTGACCAGCACCTTTCGAACAGTGAGGTCGATTTTCAGTGCTGTAAGAATATTTCACCCTCAGCAAGCAGCTGAAGTCTGCAACAACGATTAAAACTTATCTTTAATTACAAAGGAACTCCTAATAACTGCAGGCATTATGGACCGCACTGCAGCATCTCAGGTTGGATGCCCGAGCAGGCGGAGCCGAGTGCGATACTTCTCTAGTTGCTTCGGGGATAGGAACGTTAAATGCTCCAGCGCAAACATCGGTGTATTAAAACCGCCCGCTGCAACAGAAACGAACAATTGCGAAGAGCCTTTGTCGAGCCATGTGGAGCACTTTCTAATAGTCTAACCGTGTGTGCGCTCAAGCTGACCTGCTTGCATTCCAGCAGGAGTTTTGAGCTGACTTTAAGCCACACACACGAGTTAAGAGAACGAAGAACTGCACCGGAGTTGTTTTACAAAGGCAGCCAACAGTGAGGCCTTCTTTTGTCAATATAGTCATTACATGAAAAAGATGTCAAATGCTAGCTTTTATGCCAGCTGAAATTTCGTCTTGGGGAAAATGCTCTTTGAAAGTTGCAATCACTCCAGCTGCGTTGGAATCAAGCATTTAGACCAAAAGTTGTTTCTTTTATTTTTTTTTTTCCCTCCCCACAAAGCCCAACTATTTGCTTGCTACAACACAAGGTTTCCACCTCTCCCTTTGCCGGCGGATGCGCAGCCCACTGAGTATGCACGGTCCTTACCAGACACCCAGGCCAATGCCTTGACTCCCATCCAAACCTTGCTCTTGAAATACCTTCCCCTCCCAGACTCCCAGCAAGAATTCCCTGTCCAACACCCGGTTCCCGCTCCAGCTCCCCACATCCTTCCAAAACCCCCTCCCTCTACAGCCTCAGTTCCCCCTCCAGCTCTCGGTAAGGTTCCTGCCTCACAAATCACCCCCCTCACAAATCACCCCCCTAGGAGACCACTCTTACACAGGGAGCTTTTAATTCCAAACCCACCTAAAACGCTTTGATAATAGGAAAGCATCTGGGTGCAGATTATTTTTACACCCAAGTGCAATGCATGGGGAGATATGGCCAGACTACCCCAAGCATAACTTATCTTGAAGCCAGTGTGACAATCAGAAGCAGCGGCGCAATCAAAATCCCCCGTGGTTCCCCCATTAATAAGACACTTTGCCTACAGTGCCTACAGCAGCCATGGGAAATTGCATCAAGGTTTGTACGGCATTTCATATTAGCTGTGGGAGCGCTACTCAAGGTCAGAGCAAGAGCACTGCATCTGCCTCAAGTTTTACCCACAGCAGCAGAACACGAAGCCAAGAAGTTAGTCCAGAAAAGCGTAAAGCAAGCTGCAAGAGATGGAAGAGATCTCCTGAGATACTGGAGCAGACTTGAAGCAAGGTGAGGTGTACACGCCAATAAACCCACAGCTCAAATATCACTCACAGCTACAAGCACTCAGCTCCTCTTTCCTCCCTATTAAATCACACTTTCCTCCCGCAGATGAGTTGTTGGGAGAGCTCTGCGCCAGCCGGAGAGGAACAGACTGAGATGAGTGGGGAGAGATTAATTGGAAGCTGAGAAAGAGGAGGATACCCAAGATAGCAGGCAGCAGCTCTGCAGGGCAAACAGGGAAGAGAAACTGTGTTCAAAAAGCAGATTTAGAGAATTGGGTGGCAAATGTCTACAGTCACCGGGGCCTGGGACTGCAAACAGATTTCCTAATGAAGGAAGCAAGGAGACTCTCATTTTTTACCTGCACTGGTCTTGCTTCTGGGGAGATTAGTTCCCTTCCCCTGGAGCCTCTCGCTTCCACAACCCTGAAAACTAGAATTTTCTCTGGGCTTCACTTCATACCCATAAAACGAAGGTAATGATGCCGTGCCTAACTCCAGGGGTCTTCGTGCAAGCCGTACTTTAACAGTTGCGGCAAACTATGCAAATATCACCCCCATAAGGACAGAGGACACCAAGACAGTCACAACAAGACTTCCAAGGAGGCAGTTCTGGTTTTAGCATCTTCAGAAGAAATGAAGCCATTTGGTACTGAGAACGGAGCGCCTTTTTCTTTTTTTTTTTTTTCTTCTTCTGACTAAGGAAGTCAAATGACTTCAAACCTGTGCCAACAGAATGGTTCTCATAGGTTCGGGAGCTCCTGCTTGCTCTGCCCAGAGAGCTGTGATCTACGGGGACTGCACGCCAATGCCGCTCCACGCAGTGCCACCAGCAGCCCTGTCCTCATGATGGTCTGCAGCAGCAGAATCACAGCTTGCACCTGAATCGTCTTCTCAGTTGCTAACCCCAACCTTACCCGTCTTCCATGAACTTTATGAATTGTTCCCATCTAGGTTTTGCTGAGTTTGGTTTCTCATATTGATAGATGTTGATAAAATATTGTGGTAACAGCAATTACTTTCAGAGACTGCAGAGCCATGGGAACTCAGAGATTTAGGGGGAAAAAGCCCTAAAGCAAATGCCACCTGATGCTGGAATCAATCAGTAGTTGATGTTGTCAGCAACTGGTACCTTAACTAGTGACATTCAACTTAAAACCAGTCTCCTCTACAACAACTGAAACGAGACGGTTGCTCTCCAACATACAAATGACAACAGAAACCCTACCCAAACAGTGTCACCATTTCTCCCACCTGATGGGGTTTTTTAAAAAAAAAAAAAAAAGTGCTCTTGTCCCACACAAGTTGCTATTGGGGTGCACGTAAACGGAGAGCTGGCAAAAGATTGATAGTATTGGAAACAGAAGTCATCTAGTTACTTAGTACATCTGGTTGATAGTTTTGTCCTCTAAGGGAAAACAAAAAAACCCAACCAAAAAAAAAACCCAAAACCCAACCTAAAAACTTGATCATGGATGCCATATGGCTAAGAAACATCACCACACAATGCCCATCACCTCTCCGACTGCTTTAAAATGGTTCCTCCAGCTTAACCCAGAAGGGTCCTCACACACCATTTGAAACAACCCATATGAGTCTTTACAGGACATAATTCTCCTCATCTAAAGAGGGGAGTGAATTAAACTCTGAACTCCAATCACGTTAATAGCCCCGCCTGACACTATAAATCACTGATGTAGCATTTTGTTCGTGCCCGTAAATTACTGATACTGTACCCTTCTTCTGCAGAAGATTCCTTCTCCTTAAAAACATATTTAATAGATTTGCACCCACTCTTCTTTTTAAATACACTGGCTCGCACTGTCAGCTTTCCTAACGCTCTAGGCACTGATTTCAAGTTTCATAATCAATTATATCATTTTGCTTCACGGCGGTAATTTGATTACTGCTTTTGGGGTGTGACAGGCATTTGTGAACATTTCTGCCTGTCTTCATCTGAAATTGCTAATCTTCCTTCCTTCCCTCCTCCCCGCAAAACCTGTGCAAAATTGATAAAATAACATCAATAAATCACGGCACTTGCATTTTCCCTGAAGTGACTATATTTCAGATTTCTTCTCTGAAACACAAACAAGGACATAGTTCATCTAGCTCAACGGCATGACCAAAAGGAGGATAAAATGATGATGATGTTTTCTGGCATTTATTGCCAGTTTTGTTAATATGACTGACTGCTTTTCCTGTGCAAGCTGTCTCTTCTAGATCACCCTATCTTTGAAATAATCACCACTACCCACCTAACATTTAGTAATAATTTACTACACAGCAATTGGTATGACAGAGCCCACATCAGCAGAAACAAAACTGCAAAATTCAAGGAAAAAAAAAATAAATAGTTATTTCACATTCGTTTCTGACAAGTTCAGAATCCTCATTGACCAACCTGTACTTTACACTGCGCTGCTGAAAGGCAGTGAATTCAAAGCTCTTTGAAGGAATAAAGTTCAAACAAAACTTGCCACTTTCTTCCCAACAATTTCAGAAGTTTTAATGAGAGCAAAAGCAAGAGGAAAGAAAGCGATGTATTAATCAAGTTCTAAAACAGGCCGTAGAAAGATGCATGCCCGTCCCTGAATCCAGCTGATTTCACCAACCACACGTTTCTTAAGGGTACTTAAGTCCACTTACATTTCCACAAACATCCGGAGAGATTATAAGTGGAATACAGCCAATAGCATCTACTGAGCTTTCTTTCAGGGCAAGTGGGTTTTTTCCAAGGTTAAGTCATTGTTTTTTCTCTTCTTCAGCCCCACGTTAATCCAGAGCCTTCCCAAGGCAGCCTGGGGGACCGCACAAGCATTCTCTTACCCAGGGTTCAATAAACCAGATTTTATTCTTTGACTGTGCCCCTCTCCCATAATTTTGGGGAGAGAGAAAATACTTCATGTGTGTTACACATATTTAGATCACAGAAGCTTAGAGCAGGTCATCTATAATTCAAAATAAAGATTTCTGTGAAACAGATAATTCAGTAAATTTTTTCTAACTGCCTTTTTTTATTTTAAAGTACCTGAGTCAAGATACTTAAAAGTGACTCGTGATCCCAGGTTCCACAAGGTGTTCTTCTCTCCCTTGAGCTATCTCAAGAGTAATCCATTTTTTTTCTGTTGGACAACCACACTGACATAACAATTTTCATTAAAATTTTATCGCAAACATGATGCAAAGTGCTAATTTATAACCGCACAACAGAAAGACCCTGAGACAAAAGCAAATAGACCAGAACAACAAAAGAATTTTCAACCTTAAGTCAACTTCTGAATTACAACAAAAACAATAGTCCAAACAGTCATATTTAACCTTTATGAATGATTTATCCCACGGAAGAAAAACATGTCAAGAGCCTGTTTGGTAGAAGGAACGTTACCATGAGAAACCCCCATCAGTCAGATGCATTTCTGTTATGCAGAAGAGTTGTTAATCTCTTCCAGGAGCTAAAGCCCAAACGTTCACAGAGGGATTTTGAAAAAAAGTGAAGCAGCAGAACACAACTAAACCAAAAATGTCTTTGAAAAGAGCAAAACCCATTCCTGGAATGAAGAGTTCCTTCTTGTCTATTTTAGTCATTCTTTCTTGGCATTTATGTTTCTGTCACAAATTAGCTGCAATTTTCTCCCCCCCCCCACGCTAGCAGACAAGTTCATAGCCACTGTGAATTACTGAATCTTGGAGGTAATTTATTTTTTTCTTGCAGGTTATTTTCCCATCAATTCCTTTTAACTAAGCTAGAAAAAAACAAGTTCTTTTACAATATCACAGCAGCAGCAATCTGCTTTGCTCTTGCAGGTTCCATTTATGGAGCTAATAAAGACTTTCATAAATTAACCTAAAAGTGATTTTTAAATTTAGAATTAGCTTTCTGACTTAAAGCTACGTATATGAAGCTTGCGTGTTGCTTTTGCTCCCAGACGGATATTCATCGCTGAAAAGAAACAGCGGATCTGACCTGGGTTACGAAGTTGCTGTGAAGACCGCGCAGGAGGAACTATAGCAGAGAAGTCACTTCCCAATTTGCAGCTCTCTAATACCATCTATTTGTTCGTGGGCCCTTTCAAACTGAAAAGATTTTACCATTTTTCCTAAGGCCCAAGGGTGAGGAATTTAAAAAAATAAAAAAGTCTCTCTCAAACAGCGGTTGAATAGACACTATTGCAAAAATTTATATCCCCACATCCCTATTTGCCAGCGTTACAGTTTGTGAAACAGAGAACAATTCGGTATTTCAAAGGAAGCCGATAACCATCGCAAGAGCTCCCATGGGTAACGTTACTTAATCCGCAGTTTTATCTTCCCAAGGAAAAAGGGGACTACAAGGAAAAACTATTTCCATAAACAAGGGACTTAGAAGCCAAAGAGAAGAAAAGTTTTGGGTAAGCGCCAGAATTCAGGTACTTTTGTCTTACAATCACAGTTATCCCCTTCCTCCCCCCCAGCACTGGGGAATCCTTCTTTAAAGGCAACGGGAGTTAAAGACTTTGGAAAAGGCAAATCTCGGGGAGTGTGATATCGGAAGGGGACAGTACTACGAAGGAACTTCTTCATTTCTGCATCAGGCTCCCTGCAGCCCTCTGATTAAAACTCATTACACCTCCCAGAGCACGCTCCCCACAACACACCTAACGTGTGACTTCATCCCTGCCAGCAATGTTAAAGCAGGTGGTTATTCCTCATCCTCCTCTTTAATCATTTTATAGCTTTCAACGGTAACAGACTGCTAAAGACAGCTACCACTGCCAAGAGGGAGAGCGTACCTGCCAGGGCAGACAGGCTACATGTGCGAGGGGACTTCCAGGGGAGGAGAAGCAGAAGGAATTGCACACGCTTCATCCTGCAAGGATCAACACATCCCACAAACAGACTGCGATTACATGAAATTGTTCCGCAATAGGAAAGATGAGGAAGAGAGGTTACCTGCAATCTTATAGTTCTCACTGAAATGAAACCCACATTTTCGGGAGGGCGAGGGAAAAGGACGTGATTTATGTCATTTTGGAGGACATGGAGAAAGCAAGAAGGGAAGGCAGGAGGACTCTTTTCTGCCAGCTTTGAGACCAGGCGAGTGGCTTTGCTAAATAGACACGGTCTTCACAGCCATACAGATAATACTTTAAAACTTTATAAGCAAAATCTGCATTCCACCGGCAGAGCCGTAAAGCTCGCCTGGAGACTACGCACCACACTCTAATTGCACTGGCTTTTCAGAGCTGACCCACGGAAGCAAGAGCAATGACTGACAGATGTGATAAAAGTTTCTGACTAGCTTTTTGGGGAACAAGCCACTGATTTGTATTTGGAAGCAATTCCAAACTGTTCCGGGAGTCATGTAGAATAAACAGCCTTTTGCTCAGCTGCCAACACACCAGCCCGAAAGCTTGACGAGGTGACTTCAGACAGAAACAAAAAGTCTCTGTGTTTCTTACCTACTACATCTTGCACTTATAATTCCCCTCTTCTGACACAGAGGATCTTGGTGCCAGGGAACAATAAGGAATTCACAAGGGCAAAGGCTCACATCTGCTGCTTTGCTTTGAAATCCTTCCTCACTTTACAGACTGCAAAGGACACCAGAGCCCAGCACCACGGACCGGACCCCACTAACCACCCTGGGGTCACGCAGCACGAGCCCGGAGACCTGCATCGCTCAACGGCTTTAGGTTTTGAAGCAGTGCAGCCGGTACACGATACACATTGCTGACTCAAGACCTGAGTCTCCAGAGCTCTCTCTCGTTGCTGCACATCTGATGGGGTAGGAGGGTTCAAGGTGCTTCCAAATGCTTATCAGGAAAATAGGATGATGGATCCGGTTGGGGCTGGTTCAACCTGGAGAAGAGAAGGCTCCGGGGAGACCTTATGGTGGTATTCCAGTACCTAATGGGGGCCCACAGGAAAGACAGAGATGGACTATTTATCAGTGAGTGTAGCCATAGGACGAGGGGTGATGGTTTTAAACTGAAAGAGGGGAGATGTAGGTTAGATATTAGGAAGAAATTCTTCCTAATAGAGGTTGGTGAGACACTGGCACAGGCTGCCCAGAGAAGCTGTGGCTGCCCCATCCCTGGAGGTGTTCAAGGCCAGGCTGGACAAGGCTTGGAGCAATCTGGGCTGGTGGGAGGTGTCCCTGTCCATGCCAGGGGGGTTGGAACTGGATGATCTTTAAGGTCCCTTCCAACACAAACCATTCTATGATCCTTCCACAATCACGCTGCTTCTCCCATTGGAAAGGAGATTAAAAGACAACAGTGCCGCCTGTGAAGTCTGTCCAGAAGTTTCTGTCAGAAACATGTTTCAGCCATGGTGACAGCTTCACAGAACTCTGCACCACTCTTCACAGCCAAGAGCCCATCCTTCTCCACAGCACTGCTGAGGAGCTGCTTCCCTCAAATTTAACCATCACTTGTAAGGTCTCACCTCTGCACCCAGAATTTGGGATCACAAAGGCTTAGTTACCAAATAAAACGCTATCTGTGAGCTAAAGCAAACAGCCTTTCAGCTGTGGTGGCAAACCAGACGCAGGGCAATTCTTGTCTTTATTCACACATCCCAGACTGACTGCAGCGATTTCAAACGCTTGCCTGCTTTCCTCTGCAATGCATACCATATCATTACCCCCCGAGAGGCCACTTTACACTTGGCGCTCCTGCCTCCCTGCTCCTGCTTTGTTGTATAAAGTTATATGGAAAATAATACCTAAGTGGCTCCGCATCCTGCGGGGAAGTTGCTTAAAACATCACTCAGTTTTTCTGAACATTTTCATGCCACTGCAAACAAAAAAAAAAAGTCAGTCTTTATACCTCAAACTTGACAGCTTTTTTCGGCATGAAAACCATAAATTAAGTAAAAAATATTTATTTATTCAAATGCATGGGTTCACTTACCACCAAAACACTTCTGACAGTTGCAAAGATGACAGTAACCTGTGATACCTGCTCTGCATCACCCTTGTGGTTGTCTTGTTATTTCAGGAAACCGAAAGGTACCTCCTGAAAAATCAAATCACTCTGTCCTAATTAGAAGCTTCTGAAGACAAACTTCAATTGGGATGTACACTTCCCACACATTAAGTACTAATTCAGAAAGCAGGAAGCCCTTCTCACCACGTCCTTCAGATGAGAGGTTGCAGACTTTAAAAACACCAGGTTTAAAACCCAAGCTGAAAACTCTGCTGTTAAATAATGAAACACAGCAGTTGTGTTTGAGACGTTAGAGTTCCTCTGGTAATAAATAAAACCCTGACTGCAGCAAGACAGGTTTTGAGAAGCTTGCTCACAGTCACCGAGCCTCACAGAACAGGATTTGCCCTCTCCATGCAAACGTGGAGGTGATAAAAACTTTTTCCTCACACAGCTGATATTACAGGAAAGGGGTATAACTGCATTAAAGGCACCACTTCCCCTTTCCAGAGATGACACTGTCTTCTAGTCCACCCATCAAACACACAGTTTGTGAGCAATCGGGTCACATACCTGAAGTACCACACGTTGCCCACGCTCATCTGTTGCTACAGTAATATTAACTGGGCTGCTCTGGGCTGCTCTGGGCTGCTTTAGCTTTTCTGCAGCAAACTCTCAGCATTTAAAAATACCTCACAGACAAGGTCATTCCAAATAATGCAAGTGCCACCACTGGACAAGCAGAACTGTAAGGAGGGGAAGTGAGCCCTACAGACCCTCTTAGTCCTATCTGATTGCTTAATGCTGAGCATAACGCTAATCTGATCATTTATTATGGATATAAGATAGTCTAATGTCCAAGTGTTGCTAGGCAAGGGACAGGACTACCAGCAGCCAATACATAAATATGAGAATTAATAACTTTATTTCCAAGGGCAGTTAGTATTTTCTTTTGTGGTGAAAATTTAGTGAAAATTTAGTTTCTTTGTACCCTTTTCTGCAAAAATAGAATGAGCTTGTCTGTAGTAGGCTACGAATTAGATACAACCCCATTTGTGCTTCTAAATTACTGATGCGACCTTTGCAGGGCAGATGTCCAGTGATTCAAGATCAACAATCAGACATTATTCATGCCTATATGATAGCAACAGACAAAAAACATGCTGGGATTTTTTTTGACAGCATGTGTGATTTTAGGCAGCAAAAGCGGTGTGCCCTGAAATCAACAACACTCTACCAGTTAAATCATCTAAGTGGGCAGTTTCCTAGAAAACACTTGAACTCTCAATTTTCACCTACTTATAGGCTTGTCACTTCCCTTTAAGTCTCACAATGAACATACTGGTTCATCTCACAAGGACAATTTACTTTTACCTTCCATATAAGTGCATAATAAGCCAAAGCTAACATGTACTTTTATTAAATTAAACATAACCTACTAGTAACAAAACATAAGACCTCTTAAAAACAATGTGTTGCTTGTAGAAGCGTGCAGCTATAGTAATGAGAATTACCGCATCATCTCGTGCTGCTTTCTGTCTTGGTGTAAATTGGCATAACTCTGCTCAAGTCCTGCTGATTTACGCCAAGGGGTTTTGTGGCTGGCCGATCCCCCTAATTTCAAGCCTTCAAAATGAGACACAAAGAAATACTTTGCCTGCATTGAACAGTATGTGCAGACATAAGAAAGACAATTCCTTCTTTCCTGCAGCTACTGTCCACAACACGAGCTCTCTGCGTAATGAGGTGGCAAAAAATACTGCAACTGTATATACTGTACAACATACAAAAAGGGGAACATTCAGTGAAAACAGACCATGATTTCAGCTTTCTACTTAGCACTGATGTAACATTTGCTGTAACACTCAGCTGCAGTTTTTGCATCTACACTTCTTCAAGGTGGATGTCAAATATTGAGTGTCCAAAGACCAGATCCAGAGGTCTTAGGTTCCCAGAGTTGCTTGGATTAGCAATTTGAAGGCTACAAGATGATTTAATCACTATCCGTAGCTACCCACAGACGGAGGCTGTGGAAGCAGGGAGTTTTTCAGCCATGCTAACAAAACGAGATCTAGTCTTTAGAAAGTGAAGTCATGAATTCAACCTTCAAATAAGATGCAAACTTCCCAGTTGTGTGAGTTATTAAAGGCTTGGATGGGTTATTAGAGAACACGATGAACTTTCCCCCATTTGGTATCTTTAAAACCAGACTGGACAACGTTTGAAGCACACGTTTGACCCCACCGCGGCAGCAGGTCCCAAGCCCGTGCACGCCGTGGTGGGTCAGCTGTGTTAACCTCCTACGCACCGAGAGCAGAAGGAGGATAATTTGACTCAATTTATTGAGTGCTAAGTTACTCGTACGCCCTCATATTTGCTGCAGAGTAAGCGCATACGTGTTAACAGCCAGCAGGGCATACAATCCCATAACAATCACCTGGCACGTTTCACCCAATTAATTTCCTGCCTTCGCTAAGTGACAGAGGATTTTGGTGGCCCCTTGGTCTCTGTGCTTCCCTGCCTTAGGCAGGCCACGTAAAATCCCATTAAAAAGCCTACAACAAAAAGCATGGTCTGTACTTCTGCTGTGAACCAAACCAGGCTTTATTCAACTCACCAGAGCATTTCATCCAATGACGGGGACAAGCCAGAGGAACGCACCATAACTGGAACGAAGGATCTGTGGCTTCAATTTGTATGGAAGAGACACGCAAGCTCAGCAGTGAGCTATCAAATACCCCGTCCTCTCCTTTTAAGAGCTAATACAAAATGCTTCTTTAAGGAAGCATTAAAAAAAAAAAAAAAATCCATGCTGGAGAACTGGGGAACAACCTAACCTTTGGAGAAAGTTCTTTCTAACCTCTATTAGTTATTGGGTGGTCTGTGCATATAGAAGAAACCTGCTTCCACACGCTGCACATCACATTGGAAGGGCTTTGGATTCATTTAGTTTTATGCCCGTTGTTGTGGAAACTTACAGCAGTATCCCAGCAGCTCCAGGGAAAGTTACTCTGACATGTTTGTGCATACAGTATGTAACATAGAAAAGTGCTTCAGGAACAACTTCTGCGTGCAGAAAGAGAAGCACAACACCAAATCCCAAGGAAGGGCACTTTTGGCTTTAAAAGATAAGGGCACCATCGTAACCAAAAGTAATTTCCAACAGAGTTAGGCTGCCTTGAATATAGTGGCTTTCAACCTCATTTGAATTGCCTTGTTACACTAATTGGCATGAGCACCACATGCTACCAAAATCCGGGCACGTTGAGAGCAGCCAAAGGTGCAGCGTAGATGTGTCTCTCTTCCAACCTGCACCAAGCAGTGGTGCTGCTTCCAGCTGACGTGGCTGCTACCCGAGACGGACCGATTCTGCATCGCCTGTGTCAGGAGGGAGGTGTCAGGAGGACATCCCGATCTGGACGAAATTACAGGAAGCCAACAACCTTGCCATGGAGACAGTGGAGCTGTGCTGCAAGTAGGACTTCACACATTTCTCCACGATAAGCCTCAGCTTTTACTGGCTTAGTGAAATTGAAAAAAACCCTAAAATTTTTCTTCTTAAGGAAAAAGTCTAGAAGATACACCTTTCTTCTGATCTTCAGTGTGTTGATATACCCCACTTGTATAACATCTGAGGCCAACTTTTGTCATTTAAGCAGTGTCACCCCCCCCTCATGCCCTTTCCCTGCTTACCGGACACGTCTAGCACTGCAGCGTCCCCTTCGGGCACCCACGCTATGTTTCACAGAAAATAATAAGTACTTCATTAAGGGCTTTAATCACTAAAAAACTGCTAGTGGAAGTTGAAAAGGAGGAAACCAGGTAAGTTCCTCCCTTAAATGTAATTAACTTGTAATGTTCTACTTTTCACTAGAACAATTACAAAGGTAGAACTCAAACTGTCATTTCAAGTCCCCTCCTTGTCCTGATGCAAAAGCCTCAGAGCATTCTATAGCTGAATGACTGTTGTTTACTCTTTAACTTTTAACTGAGAGGTATGGCCCTGAAATATAATCAATGCTCACTTTTGAAACTCTACAATTTTAATTACCATTTCCAGACACCCTCTATCACATGTTTTATGTACAATCAATGCTGGCCCCATAAAAGGAAAGCACTCTCACATTTTGGAATACAAGAAGTTTGCTCTTTAAGAAGAAAACAATCAATTACTGATCATCTAACCACCCCGTGCGCATATCTATCACTCCTCTGTTATTGCAGATTAGACATGGTTATGTCCCAAGAAAGCAAAAACGCTATAAAATTCTGCTTCTGATACGTTTAGTGCAAGAATTTATTTAGGTTCTTAGTTATGGTGATAGATGTTATTTTTTTTAAAACCTATCCAAACCATTGTTCCCTATAAAGCAGCTGAGGGGAAAAACAAAATAAATCACATCTTGAAACACCAAAATTTGATCAATATGGTTTGACACTGCTTCCTTCTAAATCATTCTTAGTATGCTGAGATCTGAATGCATGGTGACACATCAAGATACCATTGTGTGAGAGTTGTCACGTACTGAAAGAAAACTGTTCATGTATGTACTCTGGTTTTAATATGTTGTAGCAGATCATGCCATAAGTACCTTTTCATTCCCAGATTCTTGGGTTTGGTTGTTTCTTTTTGTTTGGTCAGGGGTGGGGGTCAACCTGTAATCTTTTCAAAGACACATTACCAAGTGTCAGCTAAACATGTGGGGGTGTCAGTGGCTGTATTCACAGCTTTGGTTGTGAAGATGGAGGTAACTTGGATTCCTGAAGCTGTGTTTGAAGTCCCATCACTCCCTATCCGTAGGTTGTCACCTATAATCCAACCGCAGCAGGAAAAAAAGTAATTTCCCATCATAGAAGAAAAGACGAAAAAGGAAAAAGATACGAGCAAGCTTCCTCCCTTGAAGGAAGTTTAAGAGTGAAGGAGAAGACAGCAGTGGTGTCTTGGGCTGCCTGATCGGCAGCCAGTCACCAGCTCCTACTAGAAAAGGAGCAGAGTACTCTTGTCAGCACAGCAGCCTGCCTTGGCTGTGCGGTAGGATTCCACTCTTTACCTTCTCCTATTGCTACAGCAGCGAACCGTGCATGTTAATCCCTAGAATCCTCCTTATTTAATAAATGCATTAAAGTCTATTGATTTTTAGTGACTATGAAAGGTCAAGTCAAAACAAAGCAGGAACATTTTGTAACGCACAGGGCTGTAAAATGAAAAAAAAATCCTAATGAGAGTACGCCGTTTCTGTGCAGATTGACGACAAACCTCAACCAGTCAAGTTCATCTCTCAGTTGCATGGGTGTAAGCAGAGAAAAATTCCACTTGGGCCAAAACTTCAAGCAATACTCTGTGGCCTTATCCTGAATTTATATTTGCATACCCGTGAGACAAATTTTAAACTGAAAACCTCAAAGATTATTAGTATTTGTTTAAAGGCCAGGAGGGACTTCTCTAATCTTTCAGTATGACCTCCTGTTCAATACCGACTAAAAGGCAGCAGCCAAAACCTTCCCCAGCCATCTCGCAGGGGAGAGGGAGGCGAGAACCAATGCCCTTCCACATACTCGGGCTGTACCAAGTCAAAAAGCCACACTACAGGTAATGGGGAGGCAAAGGAGAAGCAAACACACGCTTCGTTTTCAATATCGGTGACTTGAAATCTTTCATGCAAGGTAATTTTCTGAATAGTCACATTGTCTTTCTCAAACTTCCCCATCCCACCCAAACCTATCCACAATGAAAAATGACGCTGTGATTAGAGGCATGCTTAATTACTGTTCAGCAATAAAAGTTTATGAACCAACATTTTATCCTAGCCTGTGTATTGTCTTATTTATTTTTATATATTCATAAATATGCAAAGCCATTAAGATGATTATTAATTGCAGCAGAATACAATTAGGTGGCTTTCAGCAATAGCAGCCTTCGAAAATGCAATGTGTATTCACTGTTTTTCTAGCGCCTGTCTTCAATTATTTAGCTTTTGGAGGATCTCTGTTATCATGATATAATGAATGTTCTACTTAAATAGCATCGCTGCCTAAAAGAGAGGACACTGATCTATTACTAAATTACGCTCTGCCATGTAGTGAGCTGTGTCGTTTTACAAAACTTTCACAAAACTGATTACCTGTACAGCCTCACTCCCTGTTCCCAGTATTAGCAAGTTACATACTCTTTTGGGGCGCAAAGTTATCATCTTTCCCTTCCCCCAAACTATTCCTCTTTAAAATTTTCATAGACTTTTTACACCATTGATACTTAATTTCTAAACTAATATATTTTAAAATGTTCTGGTCCAACCCACACACACACACTCAGTGGAAACAGTTGATGGTGCGCCTGCAGCGGGGAGAGACCAGCTATAAAACGATGGATGTTGCACACTATAGAACACCAAAAATCAAGTCAGCGCTCTGCCGTTTCAGGAGTTACTCCTCCAGAAGGGAAAAACTCTTTTCGAAGGTCAGCAGCCTGACCTGGCTGATGTTTACCACACTGCCTTCACCAGCAGCCACTCACAGGGTGGTTTAAGCATCTCGCTTCGGGAAGCAGTGGCAGCCTTCGTAATGGGCGGGATACTGTCACAGCTTGCAAGAACGGACATTAACTTTTAGCCTAAGTGGTAGATTTTACCTCTAAAATGATCATTTGCTTTTGATTGCGTGCCCTTACATCATTTTAGTCTAACCTAACCTAACTCCTGCACGCGCTGCGGCGGGTGTCGGCGCCCGCTCTCCCCTCACAACCCTATTATGGGAACCGCAATACTCATTTAGAAACATCTCGCCCAATTATATTGTTATCCTCTTTATTCAACTTGCTAATAGAGAGGCAACTCAAGGTGACGAAGAAAGCAAAAAGATAGTCACAGGGCACCACGGCGGTTGCTGAAGTTAACACAAAACAAGTCAGCACACGGAAGGTGATGGCCCCCGGGAGGTGACTGCAGGGACCGCAGTGGCCAGCAGCAGCGATGCTCACCGGCTGGCCGGCACCATTCCGCCAAAGGGACTGCGCAGGGCCACATCTGCGTGGCCCTCACCCTCCCTGCCCCTCATGAGAGGTCTCCTTTCTCCTGCCGACCTGTAAAAAATGGCTGAGTGAGGAGGAAGAACTTCTCATGCTCCCTGACAATGCACAGGAGCTAAAAAGTACCCTCAAAACCACTCCTTTGCAATAAGAACGTCGGCAGTGATCAACAGAGCTGATGAGTAAAATGCTGCAGTGGCTTATCTGGTACCACTGGCTGCCTGGGCACACCTCAGAATTGATTAAAAAAAACCAAAAAACCCACAAACAAACAAAACCCACCTTATTTTCCATCTTGTGGGGTTTTTTTTGGCCTGCCCTCAGCAGTAAACACAACAACAAAAAACTAAATTAAAGAAAAAACAAAAAACTCTCAAAGCTATTCTAGGAAGGAAGAAAAAAAACAAAACAGAGGTGACAATCACACATGCCAGCTTCACTGCATAACCCATTTCTAGAAGGTACTCGGTGCTACGGAAAAGGAGGAGGTGGAAGATGATGGAAAGGCGTCGACGCTCCGTTGGTATCTGTGAACGGCTGGGCGAGCCGCGGGGGCAGGCACCAGCGCTGGCAAGCTCACCTCCTTCCCCGGGTCTCTCTAACCATCGATTTACAGCACTCACGCAGCATCCCCTGCGCTGTCCTGCCTCCGTGCGACGGCCGTGACGCCAGGACAGCCCATGCACAGCGCTCCCAACTCAACGACAGAGGCCACCTTCTGCCAGCGTAGACCTTCCGCTGTCCAAACCTCCTTCCACCGCTGCATTTCACAGATCCACCGGCACCCAGAGCCCTACTTGTTTCCAGCCACTATCATCGCACGCTGGACTTCATCCAGCCAAAAACGCGTGAGATGAATAAAGGCAGTGATTAGCCAAGAGGAGATAAGTGTATTAGCAGGCAGCATCCCTACTGCAACAACTATTTTTTGCTGTGTAATAGCGAGATACCAAATTTACTTTCTAATTTTATTTATAACTTCAAAGTTAATACACAAAATGGACAAGTACATTTTACTAGCAGTCAAGATTTTAATAAAAAAAAAAAAACCTCAACACCAAACTCCCAAAATACTTTGAGACATAAGGATCTATTAAATAAGAGGCTAATATTGCTAGAACTTTTCACATTGGTATATGAAAATTTAACACGTTAGGAAAGAATTAAGCTGAAACTGCATGTTTTAATCAAATCCTAGTGACATAATTTTTTGCTGAATCAATTTGGAAAATCAGAAAGATTAAAGCTGAGATCCATTAGTAAGATGGCAAGTGAATATAAACATAATTTCTGCAATTTCTGCTGATTCAATTTTAAAAACCTACAAGATTAAAACTAAGACCTACTTATAAGATGGCAAGTGAATACAAACTTATTACTCTTCAGATCACAGGGCTTTAATATGAAAATAATAAATGAGAATTCACATTAAAGCTGCTTTTCACATTCATCAGATTATTCCATAAGGAAGCCAAGAAAATTAAATCCCTCCTGATATGATAATATAAAACAAATATAATATTTTTCCAGATCACAAAAAAACTGCATTCCAAGATACCAGGCCAAACCCAGAATCAAACTTGCACTGCAAATCAACAAAGTATTATTAAATTAGACCCAACTGCGGAACAAGAGACTCTGTCCCAGACACTGGCTCCTCTCTATCTCGGCAGGTCGAGATGCTTCTGGGAAATTAGCCAGACTGATTACCGTTATAAGAAATCTTTCCTTTGGCTCTTCAAACCACTGATGTCAGCTCCTTCCAATTTTAAAAGAACACATGTTAGATTACAAGTAGGAGCACAAATGAAGGATTACAGCAAAGCAAAGGAGAAATAAAGCTCCTGTGACTCTAGTAGGAATCCACACAACTGTTTTCGCTGGGGCAATTAAGTATCTCAGAAGCTACAGACCAAGAGTAAGCTGGGTACCTTTCTTTGGGGTCATCGGCAGAGGATGGGAATGGGCCACCGAAGCATGAAGCTCAGTGTCCCCCCCTGCCCACCCACCCCATCCAACAGTGCAATAAACCCTAATCCAGACCCAAAAAACCCCACACAACTGCTGCTGCTTCCCTTTTGTCTCACTGCAGGGCAAAAGCACAAATATTCCAGATGTGGGGAGCCTGAACCACCGGGTACAGCTCACCTCGGAAAGACACACCACCTGACAGCCAAGACAAATGAGGGAACATCATCCTGACCTCTCTTGGCCAACAAAGAAAAGCAGCTCCTTCAGCCCCCAGACCAGCAATCAGGTCCCCACTGGTGGAGCCCAAAGACCACAGCAGAGCCCGAGCGACCTTCCCGGTGCACAGGGAGCCGTCCGCTTGCCTCGGAATGCAGCCGCAGTTTGCGATGAGAGCGTACTCTGCAATTTATAAAGTGTCTGAAACTTCCCTCGCTCCCTGCCCTCGGGCCCAAGATCGGGGATTTTATTTTCCTGTGATTCTAATAGCGTCGAATTAGACACAGGTTCTGGCCGGCAGCCTTGACTGACCTTTTTAAAGGCCTGAAATAGATTTAAACTCAAAGTCCCTGGCAAAGGAAGCCTGGCACGCTCCTTTCACGCGGTCGAACAGGGTTTAGTCCCAGTGACACTCCCCCACAGACCAGATAGGATGAAAAGGGCAAGTCTCTTAAAATATGGCTCTGACTTTGAAATTCAGATGACAGGGCTTCTGGACATACGGTATTTGACAGCTCTGAAACACAGCAGCTCTGGTCACCCCTTGAAAAATTAATCAAAGTTTCCATAAAAACGTGCTTTTCCAATTCTGCCTTCATAAACATTGCTGAAGGGGTCCGTGGGTTCCAGCAACCAGACCCCGTAGAGGCAGCAGAGAGACTTAAGCAGACATGGCAACTCCTGCAGCCTGGAGCTACCAAAGTGAGCTTCCCTCTCCTTTTTCTATTTTTTTTTATTTTTATTTTTAAACTGCATAATTAAATAGAACCCAACAAATACAGCCATGGAGCAAACAGCACTCAGAACATACAGCTGAGTACTTACATAGAATAATTAGTTACAAAAAAAATCAGCTCCTTAGAAGAATAACACAATGGGGTTTAGCCAACTTTTTCAAAAAAGTCAGGAGGAGGGAGGGCTGATAATTTCATGGTTTCAATCATTTGGAGTGAGTCCAGAGGAGGCCACAAAGGTGATCCGAGGGCTGGAGCACCTCTGCTGTGAGGGCAGGCTGAGAGAGTTGGGGGTGTTCAGCCTGGAGAAGAGAAGGCTTCGGGTAGACCTTATAGCCCCTTCCAGTACCTAAAGGGGCTACAGGAGAGCTGGGGAGGGACTTTTTATTGGGGAGTGTAGCAATAGGACGAGGGGGAACAGGTTTAAACTGAAAGAGGGCAGATTTAGATTGGATATTAGGAAGAAATTCTTTACTCTGAGGGCAGTGAGATNAAATTCTTTACTCTGAGGGTGGTGAGATGCTGGCACAGGTTGCCCAGAGAAGCTGTTCAAGGCCAGGTTGGACAGGGCTTGGAGCAACCTGGGCTGGTGGGAGGTGTCCCTGCCCACGCCAGAGGGGTTGGAACTGGATGATCTTTAAGGTCCCTTCCAACTCGAACCATTCTGTGATTTTATGATAACTATTACTACGCAAGTTAAACGCGAAAACCCTGCAAATACATTGCCCCGTGTAGCAGTGACGAGCAGTGACCAGTACCGGGTTCACATCACGATACTCTGCCCACTGCCCCTGCACGGCACTGCGCCTCTGCTCCGCTGCTGCAAACGCGCATGCAGCTACTGAACATGAAATATTCAGGGGAACACGGAGCATTTCGGTGAATCATTACATCGTGCAGCTTTGCGCAAAACGCCTCCAGGGATTTCTCATCCTCTGACTGTCAGTTTCCAGCGCGGAAGAAGAGGAAGGCCAGCAAGAGGAAGAAGGTCAAACCAAGCGTTGGACAGTTGCCGAAATGGCCTGTCCTGGGCATGACGTTCCTCTCCAAGCACAGATCGCAGGAGTGGGGCCGTCACCACGGCAGGGACTGCTCCGAGCACTTTCCCCTCTGCAACGTCGATTGTAGCGATTACGCTCAGACACGTGGAGAATTAACACAGCTATTTCACGGACCGAGGCATCCCGGAGCTGAACCAGAAAACTACTACGCAATAAAGCAGGACGTTTGTTTACCTGGAGCCTGACGCCTGGCTTTTATTGTGCAATCTTCCACTTTACTAACCCAAATCGAGAGCTGGGGAAGCCCTAAAGCCAACCTGCGAGAAAACCACTTAAAAACCACCACACGCCACTAACAGAACAAATTTAATTCCATTTCAGGAAGAGATGAAAAGGGGCAAATATAATGGGAAACTACTGTTTCATACGAGCTTGTGAAACATCCCGCTGTGTCAGGGAGAGAGGACTGTGCGGCTGCGTCGGGTACTTATTGCTGCTATGATACCTGAACAAAAACCCATCGCTTGCGGGATCGCGGTGTTCTGGCTGTCTTTTCATTTACTGTGGGTTTTGATCACCCTTAAATCATCACTTCTTACCACTTCAGAGCACAATCCTTCGTTCTTGGACCTACAGCAACACCACGTGCACACTGTACACATGCATCTGGTATCTCGTGGGCTTCCCAACCTAAGTGAGGTTTAACAACCATTACTCAAGCAGCTGTTACTCAAGGTTCAGGGTCACGCTGTACCAAGTCCTGTACAAACAGGCAATACAGCCGCTGTCCTGGGTAGTTCCCCATCTCATCACCCACTCCTGTCCACATTTCTCTTACTTCAGCAAGGCAAAACCAGCTCCTGCTCCTCTATCTGTCGCAGCACCGAGCACGACATCGGAACTTAACAGCTCCTCCAACTCGTTTTTTTTCTAATTTGAAATCTCAAATCCACAGAACAGATGTAAGTTTTGAGCGAGTTTTGCTTTCAGAAAGTTTGGAAGTGAGTAGGATCCATTAAAAAAAAAAAAAAAAA